>SJYX01020181.1:409784-458633 GCA_006410675.1 Oreotragus oreotragus
CCTGATGGCAGAAAGTGAGGAGGAGCTAAAAAGCCTCTTGATGAAAGTGAAGGAGGAGAGCGAAAAAGTTGGCTTAAAGCTCAACATTCAGAAAACGAAGATCATGGCATCCGGTCCCTGTCTCTTATACACATCTAGATGTGTATAAGAGACAGCATATATATATATATAAAATATATATGTATAAATGTATAATATATAAGAAAAAATATATGTATAAAATATATATGTATACACATATAAAATATATATGCATATATGTAATAATAAAGACAAAGAAAAATAGATGTATCTATAAAATATATATGTATATATAACATATGTATGGATATATATGTATACATATATATGTATACTAATATATATAACATATATTGTTAACTGAGTCACTAAGCTGTACAGCAGTAATTAACACAACACTGTAATTCAATTATACTTCAATAAAATGTAAATTTAATAAATATTCTCCCATGTTGCCTATTAGAAACATGATTGCTTCAATGGTGATATTTAGGTCTAAGAGTCATCTTGATTTTTGTGTGTGTATTGAGGCAGGAGCCTCTGACTCAGAACCACTTATTAAAAATCCATCCTTTCCTAACTGACTTCCAGTGGAACCTAAGTCATAAAATCAGGTGACAGTACACTTATGTGTCTTTATCTGGACTCTATTCCTGCTGCTGCTGTGTGCACTCAGTTATGTATGACTCTTTGTGACCCTATGGATTGTAGCCCACCAAGCTCCTCTGTTTATGGGATTTTCCAGGCAAGAATACTGGAGTGAGTTGCCATTTCTTCCTCCAGGGGATCTTCCTGACCCAAGGATCAAACGTGTGTCTCTTGCATCTCCTGCAATGGCAGACAAATTCTTTACCACTAAGCCACCTAGGAAGCCCTCTACGTATTCCATTTGTCTATTAATCTAGCCCAAGCAAACACCTACTCTTTTAAAAATTACTGTACCTCTACAGTAAGTCTTAAAATTAGTAGTTTAAGTCCTTAAATTTTTTTTCTTCAAGATAATCTTTCCTTTTGAAGGTCCTTCACAATTAGATGTATGTTTTGGAATCAGCCTGTCAATTCCCATACAAATTGAATTTGAATTTACAGATCTGGTAAGAAATGACATCTCAAAAATACTGAGATTTATAATCCATAAACATGGTGTATTTCTCCGTTAATTTAGGTGGTCTTTTTTCCAATAATGTTTGGTGGTCTTCAGTCCTACAAACTTTCATTCAGTTTATTCTAATGTTTTATGAAGTGGAAGAGAAGAGGGACAGTGGACACTCTCACAGAATGCTGCTCGTACGAGCCTTCAGCTGTGCTAAAACACATGCAACAAAGTGTATAACCTTCACCACTTAAACGTGTACAGTTCAGTGGTGCTAAGAACATCCACATTGGACTTCCTTAGTGGTCTAGTGGTCAGGACTACATGCTTCCCCTGCAAGGGGGCACAGGTTCAATTCCTGATCGGCTAACTAAGATCTCACATACTGTGAGGTGTGGCCAAAAGAAGAAAAAGGAAACAAAAAAGAAAATTCATGTTGTGTAGTCAACTCCACCGTGCAATTCCATCTCTTTTTGTCCTGTAAAATGGACTCTGCTCCTATTAAACAGTAACTTTCCAATTCTCCTTCCTCCAGCCTCAGACAACCAGTACTCTATGGTCTCTATGATTCTAACTACTTTTAAACATCTCATGTAAGTGGAATCACACAGTAGTATTTGTCTTTTTGTGACTGGATTACTTCACCTGGCATAATGTCCTCAAGGTCTATCCATGCTGTAGTACACTGCAAAACTTCTTTTTAAAGGCTGAATTTTATTGTACGTTAAAATCAGATTTTCCTTATCCCTTCATCCATTATGGACACCTGGGTTCTTCCACATTTTGGCTACTCTGAGTAATGTTACTAAAATATGGGGGTACAGATATCTCTTTGAGAACCTCCTTTCAATTCTTTTGGATATACACTCAGAAGCTGGACTGCTGGATTATACAGTAATTTTATTTTTAATTTGCTGAGGAATGTCCCTACCCTTTTCCACTGTGGATATATCATTTTTATATTTCCAATAGAGTACAAGGGTTCCTATTTCTTAACACCCTTGTCAATACTTATTGTTTTCTGTCATTTCCACAGTAGCTATTCTGAGGGTGTGAGGTAGTATCTTATGGTTTTGAACTGTATATCCTTAATGATCAGTCATTTTGAATATCTTTTTGTTTACTGGCCATCTGCATATATTCTTTGAAGAAATATATTAATATATTAAAGTTCTCTGTCCATTCTGAATTGGGTTGTTTTTTGGTTGTTGAGTTTCAGGGGTTGTCTATATATTCTTGATACTAATACCTTATCAGATATATGACTTGCAAATATTTTCTCCCATTCTGTGGGCAGCCTTTTGATTCTGTGTATAGTATCTTTTAATTTTTTTATGAAGTTCAATTTATTTTTTCTTTGGTTACCTGTGCTTTTGGTGTCATACCCAAAACATTATTTCCAAGTCCAGTGTTGTGAAACTTTTGTTCTATGTCTTCAAGTTTTATTGTTTTAGGTCTTACATTTAGGTTCTTGATTGGTTTTAATTTTTGTACAGTGTTTGGTAGGGAGCCAACTTCATACTTCTGCAGGTGGATACTGTTTTCCTAGCATTTTTTACTGAAAAGAGTATCCCTTTTTCACTCAACGGTTTTGGCACACTTGTAAAAGATTACTTGACCATATATGTAGGGGTTTGTTTCAAGGTTCTTTATTCTCTTTAATGGGTCTATATGCCTGTCTTTATGCCTATACCATACATACTGATTTGATTACTCTAATTTTGTAGTAACTTTTCAAATTAAGTGTGAATCCTTCACTTCTGCTTTTTAAGGATTATTTTGGTTATTTGGGGGTCCTTTGAGATTCCATATGAATTTTCAGATAGGTTTTCTATTTCTGAAAAAAAAAAGTCATGGGGATTTTGATAGGAATTACACTGACTCTGTAGATCACTTTGAGTAATAGTGCCATTTTAACAAAATCAAATCTTCTTATCTATGTACATGAGATGTGTTACCATTCATTTATGTCTTTAACAATGTTTTATAGCTTTCCTTGTACAATTCTTTCACCTCATTAAGTTAATTTTAAGTACTTCATTTTCATGATACTGCAAATGGAACTGTTTTTGTAATTTCCCTTTTCAAAATGCTCAATGTTTGTATATACAAATGCAACTAAAGAAGACCATACAATATACAAAGATAGTTTTATTCTTCATTTCCAATTTGGATGCCTTTTATATCTCTTGTCTAATTTTCTTCTGGTTTGAGCTTCCAATATTATTTTGCATAAAATGGTGAATGTGGGCATCCTTGTCCTATTCTTGATCTTAGAGGAAAAGCTTTCAGTCTTTCACTACCGAGAGTTTTCATATATGGCTTTTATTATGTTAAGGCAGTCCTTCTATTTCTATTTTGTTGCATATCTTTATCATGAAAAGGGAGTTGAATTTTGCAAATGCTTTTTTCCTCCATCAATTGAGATGACCATGTGACTTCTTTTCTCCTTTACTTTTCTGATGTAGTGTATTGCACTGATCAATTTTCCTATGCTGAACAATCCTTGCCTTCCAGGACTAAATTCCACAGTCACTGTGCACAATTCTTTTAATATGCTGGTGAATTGCTTGCAAGTATTTTGATGAGGATTTTTGCATCAATGTTCATAACAGGTATTGGTCTGTAGTTTTCTTGGGGAGTCTTTGCTAAGCTTTGGTATCAGGGTTATGCTTGCTTCATACAGTAAATTAGGAGGTGTCTCCTTCAATTTTTTGGAAAAATTTGAATTGGTACTAATTTGATAGAATTCACCAGTAAAACCATCAAGTCAAGGGCTTTTCTTGGTTGGGAGATTTTTGATTACCGATTCAATACATTTGTTAATTACAGGTTTATTCAGATTTTTAATTTCTTCATGATTTAGTCATAGTAGGTTTTGTGGTTCTAGAAACTTGTCCATCTCAACTAGGTTATCAGATTTTTTGGTGTACATCTGTTCATAGTATTCTCTGTTAATCTTTTTCATTTCTGTAGAATTGGTAGTAATGTCCTCACTTTCATTTAATTTCTGAGTTTAGTAATTTGAGTCCTTTCTTCTTCATCCCTGTAGCTAAAGGTTTGTTATCTTTTTGAAGAACCAACTTTTGGTCTCACTGATTTTCTCTATTGTTTTTAGATTTTATTTATCTCTGTTCTCATTCTCATCTTTATTACTTCCTTCCTTTTGCTAACTTCAGATTTGTGTTGTGTGGTGCTAAGTTGCTTCAGTAGTATCCAGCTCTATGTGATCCTACAGACTGTAAGCCTGCCAGGTTTCTCTGTCCATGGGATTCTCCAGCCCTAACTTTAGATTCAGTTTGCTCTTTTTCTAGGTCATTAAGTTGTAAAGTGGGCTTCCCTGGTGGCTCAGATGGTAAAGAATCTGCCTGTAATGCAGGGGACCCAGGTTCGATCCCTGGATTGGGAAGATCCCCTGGAGAAGGGAATGGATCCCACTCTAGTATTCCTGCCTGGAGAATTTCATGGACAGAGGAGCCTGGCATCCATGGGGTCACAAACAGTCTGATACAAATGAGCGACTAACACTTCCACTCTAAGTTGTAAAGTTAGGTTGTTAATTTGAGCTCTTTCTTGTTTTTTAATGTAAGCATTTATAGCTATACATTCCCACACAGTGCTGCTACTGCTGCATCCCATAGGTTTTTGGTACTTTATACTATTTTCATTCATCTCTAAGTATTTAATACTTTCCCTTGTGATTTCTTCTCTGACCAACTGGTTGTTTAAAAGTTTGTAACTTTCTAAAGTTTCATGAATTTTCCAGTTTCCTTTGTTACTGGTTTTCTAACTTCCATCTGTGTGGTTAGAGAAGATACCTTCTATAATTATCTATCTTTTAAAATCTACTGGGGACTTCCCTGGTAGCTCAGTGGTAAAGAATACACCTGCCAATGCAGGAGACATGGGTTTATTCTCTGATCCACGGAGATCCCACATGACGTGGAACAACTAACCCCTTGAGCCATAACTACTGGGCCTGTGCTCTAGAGCCCATGAGCCACAACTACTGAAGCCTGTGCAGCCTAGAGCCCATGTTCCACAAGAAGTGAAGCCACCACAATGAGAAGCCTGGTATTAGAGAGTAGCTCCTGTGCATCAAAACTAGAGAAAAGCCTGTGTAGCAATGAAGACCCAGCATAGCCAAAAATATAAATAAATAAAAACCTATTGACCTGGCTGGGGAGTTAAGATTCCACAAACCATGCAGGGTGGCCTAAAACACCAACAAATAGAAATCAGTGTCTCAGTGTGCCAGTTTTGGTTCAGTGGTTAAGACTCTGCACTGCTAATGCAGGGGGCGTGGGTTCAATCCCTGGTCTGGGAACTAAGATGCCACACGCTATGTGGCATGGCCAAAAAATAAAAAAATCTACTGAGACTTAATTTCTGCCTAACAAAATGTCCCATGTGCACTTGAGAAGAATGTAAATGCTGTTGTTGTCGGGTGGGGTCTTTGTATTTTTTTTAGATCTAGTTGGTTTATTATGTAAGTTCTCTATTCCTTACTTACCTCTCCGGTTGTTCTTTTCATTATCAAGAGGGAGAGCTGAAGTCTCCCAATTATTACTGCAGAATTATTTCTCCCTTCAACTGTCAGTCTTTGCTTCATATATTCTGAAGTTCTGTAATGTGTGTAAATGTTTGCAACTGTTATATCTTCTTGCTGAATCTTTTTAAGAAACATATGGCCTTCTTTGTCTCTTTTAACCTTTTTGGGTTTAAAGTCTATTTTAGCCACTCCCACTCGCTTTTGGCTACTATTTACTGACATGGAATATCTTCTTCCATCCTTTCACTTTCAACCTGATTGTGTCTTTGGATCTTCAGTGAGTCTCTTATACACAGTATACAGGTAGATGATGTATTTTTTGAATTATTAGGCTGCATCGGGTCTTTGTTGTAGCACATGGGATCTTTTGTTGTGGCACGCGAGCCCACTAGTTGTACTGAGTGGGCTTCGTTGCCCAGCAGCATATGGGATCTTAGTTTCCTGATCAGGGAAACCTGCATCCCCTGTACTACAAGGTGAGTTCTTAACCACTGGACCACCAAGGAAGCCCCAGGATCATGTGTTTGTAATCTATTCTGCCAATCTTTCAAAACAAAATTAAGACATAATTGACATAAAATATTAGTTTTAGGTGTAACATTATGATTTAGTATATGTATATATTACAAAATGATCACTACAATGACTCTAGTTAACATCCATCACCATGCATAGTATCAAATTATTTTCTTGTGATAAGATTTTTAAGATTCATTCTCTAAAAAAGTTTCAAATATACAATGTAGTATTATTAACTATAGTCACCAGGCTGTATATTACATTCTAGGTGTTATTTATTTGGACCACCTTCACCTATTTTTCCAAACTTGCAAACCCTTACCTCTGGCAACTACCAATTTGTATCTATGAGTTTGCTTTTTCTTCAAAAGATTCTATACAAGTGAGGTCATATGGAACTAGTCTCTCTCTTTATCTCACTTAAGAGTAACAAGGTCATTCGTTTTGTTACAAATGGCCGTATTTCCTGCATTTTTGTGGCTAAATATGCCATTGTAGACACAGACCACATTTTCTTTATCCACTGATGAATACTTAGGTTGTTTCCATGCCTCAGCTACTATGAGTAATGCCATAATGAACATGGGATACAGATAATCATTTTGAGTTAGTGTTTTCCTTTTCCTTCAGATAAATACCCAGAAATGGCGTTGCTGGGTTGTATGGCACTTCTATTTTTAATTTTCCGAGGCATCTCCATATGATTTTTGACAGTGGCCATACCAATTTACATTCCCATCAACAGTGCACAAGGGTCCCCCCCCCCACCTTTTTTTACATTCTCACTAACATTTATTACTTCTTATTTGTTTGAGAATAGCCATTGTAATAGGTATGAGGTGGTATCTCATTGTGGTTTTGACTTGCATTTCCCTGATGGTTAGTGTGACATTCAGTTCAGTTCAGTTGCTCAGTTGTGTCCAACTCTTTGCGACCATGTGAACTGCAGCACGCCAGGCCTCCCTATCCATCACCAGCTCCCAGAGTTCACTCAAATTCAAGTCCATCAAGTCAGTGATGCCATCCAGCCATCTCATCCTCTGTCGTCCCCTTTTCCTCCTGCCCCCAATCCCTGCCAGCATCAGAGTCTTTTCCAATGAGTCACCTCTTCGCATGAAGTAGCCAAAGTACTGGAGTTTCAGCTTTAGCATTATTCCTTCCAAAGAACACCCAGGGTTGATCTCTTTTAGAATGGACTGGTTGGATCTCTTTGCAGTCCAAGGGACTCTCAAGAGTCTTCTCCAACACCACAGATCAAAAGCATCAATTCTTCAGCGCTCAGCTTTCTTCACAGTCCAACTCTCACATCCATACATGACCACTGGAAAAACCATAGCCTTGACTAGATAGACCTTTGTTGGCAAAGTAATGTCTCTGCTTTTGAATATGCTATCTAGGTTGGTCATAACTTTTCTTCCAAGGAGTAAGCATCTTTTAATTTTATGGCTGCAGTCACCATCTGCAGTGATTTTGGAGCCCCCCAAAATAAAGTCTGACACTGTTTCCACTGTTTCCCCATTTATTTCCCATGAAGTGATGGGACCAGATGCCATGATCTTCGTTTTCTGAATGTTGAGCTTTAAGCCAACTTTTTCGCTCTCTACTTTCACTTTCACCAAGAGGCTTTTTAGTTCCTCTTCACTTTCTGCCATAAGGGTGGTGTCATCTGCATATCTGAGGTTATTGATATTTCTCCCNCTTCTCCAACACCACAGATCAAAAGCATCAATTCTTCAGCGCTCAGCTTTCTTCACAGTCCAACTCTCACATCCATACATGACCACTGGAAAAACCATAGCCTTGACTAGATAGACCTTTGTTGGCAAAGTAATGTCTCTGCTTTTGAATATGCTATCTAGGTTGGTCATAACTTTTCTTCCAAGGAGTAAGCATCTTTTAATTTTATGGCTGCAGTCACCATCTGCAGTGATTTTGGAGCCCCCCAAAATAAAGTCTGACACTGTTTCCACTGTTTCCCCATTTATTTCCCATGAAGTGATGGGACCAGATGCCATGATCTTCGTTTTCTGAATGTTGAGCTTTAATAGAGTTCCAGAAAAACATCTATTTCTGCTTTATTGACTATGCCAAAGCCTTTGAATGTGTGGATCACAATAAATTGTGGAAAATTCTGAAAGAGATGGGAATACCAGACCACCTGACCTGTCTCTTGAGAAACATATATGCAGGTCAGGAAGCAACAGTTAGAAATGGACATGGAACAACAGACTGGTTCCATATAGGAAAAGGCTATATATTGTCCCCCTGCTTATTTAACTTATATGCAGAGTACATCATGAGAAATGCTGGGCTGGAAGAAGCACAAGCTGGAATCAAGATAGCCGAGAGAAATATAAATAACCTCAGATATGCAGATGACACCACCCTTATGGCAGAAAGTGAAGAGTATGACATTAAGTACCTTTTAATGTACCTGTTGGTCATCTGTATGTCTGCTTTAAAAGTATAGTCAGATTTTCCAACTATATTTAATTGGATTTTCTATTTTGCTATTGACTTGTATGCTTTCCTTATATATTTTGAATATTAACACCTTACTAGATTTGCTAATATTTTCTCCCTTTCTGTAGGGTGCTTTTTCATTTTCTTTATGGTTTCTTTCCGTTGTTGTACAGAAACATTTTAGTTTGATGAGTCTCACTTGTTCATTTCTGCTTTTAATGCCCTACTTCTGGTGTTAAAACAAACAAAAATATCATTGCCAAAACTGATGACAAGGAGCTTATCCTCTGTTTTTTTTCTAGGAATTTCATGGTTTTAGGTCTTACATTTAAGTCTTTAAATTGATTTCTGTTTATGTTGAAAGACAGTGATCCAATATCATTCTTTTGCATGTGGCTGTCCAGTTTTCCCACACACCCTTTATTGAAGAGACTGCCCTTTCTCTATTGTATATTCTTGGCTCCTCTGCCTTAAATCAATTGGCCATACATGCATGGGTTCATTTCTGGGCTCTCTATTCTATTCCATTCATCTATGTATCTGTTTTTCTGCCAGTAGCATACTGTTTTGATTACTATAGCTTTGTAATATAGTTTGAAATCAGGACGTATGGTGCCTTCAGCTTTTTCTTTTGACTATTTGAGATTTTTTGTGGTTCCACCTAAGTTTTAGGATTATTCTACTTCTGAGAAAAGTGCCATTGGAATTTTATTTTTATTGTACTGAATTTGTAGGATGCTTTGTGTAGTACAGACATTTAAGCAGTAATAACTCTTCAAATCCATGAGCACAGAATATCTTTTCATTTATTTATGTCTCCTGTAAGCTCATCACTAGCTTACAGTTTTCAGTGTACAGGTCTTTTACTTCCTTGGCTAAATTTATTCCTAGGTATTTTATTCTTTTTGATGCTATTGCAAAAAGACTTTTTAAATTTCTGATAGTTATTTGTGTATGAAAATACAACTGATTTTTATATTTTGTCTCCTGAAACTTCAATAAATATTCAGTTCTAAAAAGTTTTCTGATGGGAGTTTTTAGGGTTTTCTACATGTAATTCTGTTTGCAAACAATATTTTTTCTATATGTAATTTTCTATATTTCTATATTATACATATAATATATATATAGTATTTTTCCATATATAACACTATTTGCAAATAGTCATTTGCAAATAGACAGTTTTACTTGTTCAATTGGATGCCTTTTACTTTTTTCTTGCCTACCTCATCCCACTCAAGTACTCTTCTTGCCTGGAAAATCCCATGGACGGAGGAGCCTGGTAGGCTGCAGTCTATGGGGTCTTGAAGAGTCAGATATGATTGAGTGACCTCACTTTCACTTTTCACTTTCCTGCACTGGAGAAGGAAACGGCAACCCACTCCAGTGTTCTTGCCTGGAGAATCCCAGGGATGGCGGAGCCTGGTAGGCTGCCGTCTATGGAGTTGCACAGAGTCGGACACAACTGACATGACTTAGCAGCAGCAGTAGCAGCTACCTCATCTGGGTAAAACTTGCAGTATTATGTTGAATAGAAGTGGTAGGAGTGGACATCCTTGTTTTGGTTTTATTCTTGATTCCAGAGGAAAAGCTTACCATTTTTTACCTGTTGGTTGTCACATTCACTTTTTATTATGTTGAGGTACATTCTTTTACCCACTTTGTAGAGTTTTTTTTTTTTATCATAAATGATGCTGAATCCCATTCTCTTTTTGAGAGTTTAATCTATTTACCTTTAAATTAATTACTGATCAGTTCAGTTCAGTTGCTCAGTCGTAGGGTTACTTATCACTGAACAATTTATTTTCTCTATGCCCTAGAGGTTTCTGTCCCTCCTTGCCTGAATTCCTGCTTTCTAGTGTGTTTAGTTAATTTTTTGGAGTGAAATGTTTACATTCTTCCTGAATTTCTTTTTGTACATGTCTGTAGGTATTGCACTACGGTTATCATGAGGATTACACTGAACATCCTCAAGTTATAAAACTATAATTTTATTTACAGAAGCTTAACTTGAATAACATAAAAAACACTACTCCTTTACAGTCATTTCTACTCCTTCCAGATGTCACAAAATTACATCTTTATATTATGTGCACAAAAAAATTAACAATTCCACCAAGTGCATTAGTTTCCTAAACTGTGTAGAAAAAAAAAGTATAGCTACAAAACACTGTCAAATTAATTCTAGCTTTTATAATTGCCCATGTGTTTACCTTTATTAAGATCTTTAGTTCTCCATATGGCATGGAAGAACTGTTTGGTGTCCTGTAAGTTCACTTTGGAAGACTATTGAGTATTTCTGCGGGGTAGTTCTAACACTCAAAAAGTCCCTCATCTTTTGTTTATTTGGGAATGTTTTTATTTCCTCCTTACTTCTGAAGGATAGTTTTGCTACATATAGGAATCCTGGTTGACATGTTCTTTTAGCACACTACATATATGGGCCCAATATCTTCTGGCCTCCAAAATGTCACTGCATGTAATGATTTGTTTGTCTTGGGCTGATTCCAAGACTTGCTCTTTATATTTTGAAAGATTGATTTTAATATGTCTTGGTATGTGTCTCATTTTGAGTTCATCTTACTTGGAGTTTGTTAAGTACCCTGGGTATTTATATTCACATCATTCATGAAATCTGGTAAGTTTTCAACCATTATTTCTTCAGAAATTTTCTCTTGCTTCTGCTTTCTCCCTCCGGGACATCCACAATACATATAGTTGTTCTGCTCGATGGTATTCCAAAGGCCGCTTAGAGCTCGCTCCTCTTCAATCTTTATCTTTTTCCTCAGGCTTGATAATTTATATTGTCCTAAGGGGTGCTGTGGTAGCTCAGCTGGTAAAGAATCCGCCTACAATCCAGGAGACCCCAGTTCAATTCCTGGGTTGGGAAGATCCGTTGGAGAAGGGATAGGCTACCTATTCCAGTATTCTTGGGCTTCCCTGGTGGCTCAGTGGGTAAAGAATTTGCCTGCAGTGTGGGAGACCTGGGTTCGATCCCAGGGTCAGGAAGATCCGTGGAGAAGGGAACGGCTACCCTCTTCAGCATTCTGGCATAGAGAATTTCATGGACTGCAGAGTCCATGGGGTCATAAAGATCCGGACATGACTGATTTTCATCTTTGAGTTCACTGATTCTTTCTCTTGCCTGTCCAAATCTGCCTCTGAATCCATCTAGTAAATTTTTCATTTCAATTATTGTATTTCCTCAGTTCCAGAATTCCTTTCTGGTTTCTTTTTAAGTTTTCTCTTTATTGAAATTTCCATTTTTTTCATATCAGTTTCATGACTTGCTCATAAAGACTTTTTCATGACAATTTCCTTTAGTTCTTTGAGCGTCATCAGGGCAATTGTTTAAAAGTTTTGTCTTATGTGTCTGCCATTAGCCCATTTTAGGGACAGATTCTACTTTATTATTTTTTTGAAAAAATTTTTTTTCTCTGAATGGGCCATATTTTCTAATGTCTTTATATTCCTTGTGATTTTTCTGAACACTGGACATCTGAATCGAGTAATGTGGTAACTTGGGAATTAGATTTTCCCCTTTCCTATTTGCTGTTTTTTGTTATTATTTTCCTATTTCAAGGATCAGCCTCAAGTGTAAACCTAGTGTTTTATGTCTTTTCTGATCCTTCCCTTGGATATGTGACTGCTATATTCCCCAACATATGTAATTGTTTTAGCATGTGTTAAGTCTTTAATTTCTGTCCTAAAAGACGAAAAATGAAAAATGAAGGTGGGCAAAAGAGGGTACCTTAAAATCTCCTGAAAGTCACTACAGCTGGAGGGACTTGCAACAGTGGGAGGTACAACAGTGGCTGCCTGCTTCTTTGTGTGCACCTCTGTGATCAGAATCAGCAATCAGAGTACAGATATTCAGTATTTGGAGAAAAGGGCCCCTTTTATCCACCCTAGCATCTGCAAGCTGTATGCAAGCTATTCCAGGAGTACTTGCACAGCTGGCTGCCTGGGGGTAGGGATGAGTAGCTACTACTAAGAGTTCGAATTGATTGAAATGAACCACAACTAACCATCTAAAACATCTCTTGGATGTTACAAGCCTTCAACAGACCCCAGACTTCAAAACAGTTTTATCAGACAGATTCTGATAGTGCAATTGTCTAAAGGGAGATAGATTCTTATTGCTTTCTACTCTCTCATTTTCTTAGAATCCTCCCCTATCATGTTTTATCTTTTCTGAATTATTCTTTTTTTTTTTATTTTATTTTTTAAATACCATAGACAGAGGAGCCTGGCGGGCTACAGTCCATTGGACTGCAAAGGAGTTGGACACAACTTAGCAAAACAACAACAACAACACACTCTACAGATAGAGTGTGGGCCATTTCAAAAGGTGAGATTATTTTTTAGATGTATTTTTTTCACTCTAAATTAGATTCTAATCTATCTCACTTATTTTTACTTATCATTGTGACAAATCCAGTGAGGATGTGATAAACATGCTAAATGCATGGATATAGGAACCATGTAGCAGTGCTTGGTAGTAAGCAGTCAATAAATAGTAGGTAGTATCATATATGTACACACATACACACACACACAACTATTACATTCTTCTGGGCGTAGTTAGGTTGAAGTGTGAAGAAATAATACGAGCTTACTTTCTACCTGGGAGGATCTGTCATAACAGAGAATTGCCTGAGCTGCTTTATCAACCTCAGGATGTCCTCAATACTTTCTGCTCTGCTGGGTTCACCTTCCCTTGTTTTCTTACCACTTCTGCATTTCACAATTTGGGTCACAGCTGTGATTGATGAATCGGGCTTCATTTCCCATACGGTAACTGTCAATCACCATCCCACTATCCAAGTTCAGACAATAGTGGTCACTGTGATTATGATACTGCTCAATCATCCTGTTCCTAAAGAGGAGAGAAATGATTAAAACCCAGTTAATGATTAAGTTGAAAGTAAACTTCAAATATTTCATTTTCCATTCTAATCTGGTACCTCTGCCATTTTCCTGGAGTAAGATTTACCACTGTACCTGAACTCCTGCTCGCTGACAACCTCTCCTAGGTATTCAATGATGAACTGCCCAGCTTTTAGGGGTTCTTTGGTTCTGATTCCCCAACCTTTTTCTTCAGCTCGAAATCGTTCTAGACATTGCACCCACTCATGCCGCTGTATCCTCTGGTTACAGCACTGCTCACCACAGGGGCAAGTGTTGGGGGAACACTCAGCAAAGATCATTCTAGAAAGAAAAGGAATAATTGTTTGTCAATTAACACTACATATAATCTATATGAACCCATTTTTTAAAAATAGGAATTTAAAAAATGAATTCAAAGGGACTTCTCTACTGGCCTAGAGACTAACACTGCGCTCCCAATGAAGGGGGCCTGGGATTGATCCCTGGTCAGGGAACTAGATCCCACATGTTGCAAATGAGTTTTCTCATGGTGCAACTAAAAAGATTCCACATCCTGCAACTAAGATCCTATGCGCTGCAACTAAAAGATCCCATATGCTGCAACTAAGACCCAGTGCAGCCAAAAAAATGCATAAAATTTTTATTTTAATAAGGCTAGATTGGTTAACAAAGTTATTAACAAGGTAATAATGTCTAAATTCAAGTTAATAATACTGAAAATATCCAAGTCAAGTTGCAAACACTGATGCTTCTTTAATAAGTTAACTGTAAATTAATAAGTTAACTGTCTACTCTGCATCCTGGGCAAACACTAACATATTTACTCCTATACTAAGAATATACGAGGGATTCCATGGTGGCTCGGTGGTAAAGAATCCTGCCAATTCAGGAGACTCTGGTTCCATCCCTGGGTTGGGAAGGACCCAACCCCTGGAGAAGGAAAGGGAAACCTACTCCAGTATTCTTACCTGGGAAATCCCATGGACAGATGAGCCTGGTGGCCTACGGTCCATGGGATCACAAAAGAGTCAGACACAACCAAGCAATTAAACAACAACAACTTCCTGAACTATCAAAAGAAAGGAAATAAGCAATGAGGCAGCTATATTAATTTCACAGACAATAAATAAAATATACAAAAAAGCACAGAAATGTTAGCATCTAAAGAGATGCACATTTAAACAACTTTAAGGACATATGACACTCTCAAATAGTAAACCAATGAAATACTAAAGCACTAGAAATAAAGTTAGATGTCAGTGACTAAAGGAGGTGGAACTAAGGGGAAATAAATATATAATGGTGGTGATACCAAAAATTAACTAAGTGTTTTACAAGAGCTATTAGAAAGTATAGAGTAAGAATTACACACATATATGTATACATATATATGTATGTTACACAGTTTCATAGTAGTATAATTTTTAATAGCAAAATATTAAAAGTAACTTGAATAATGAACAACAGAAGAATGGCAAGCTGTAACATCAATCTAAAAAGGATGAGCTTATGGATTACAATGATATATAAAAGCACATATATAAAGTACTTGAGAATGAAAATAATCTGCATAGAACATCGACTACCTAAATCACCAAGCTACTACTACTGTACAATTCTATATATGTACAATGCAAGATGAAAATTTACAGTGATGTAGGTAAGGTAGAGTGCTGGGGGCCAGCGTGAGGAACTCAGCCCATGGCAAAGGTCATGAGGAAGGAGGCTTTGGCATACGCAAAGGCGTGATCAAGCCTCAGGAGACCCCCTGTTCCCGAGCATCTACCCCAAAACCAGAGTCTGTTTTCTGCTCTCACCTACACCTTTGACCTTCCGGGGAGCTTTCCCCCATAACCGTTTCTCTCGGAGAAGGAGTAAACGTGCAGCTCCAAGTTAATAAAATTCCTGGGCGTGACAAGAGTGTTTCAGCTTACGAACTCTGAAGGTTATCTAGCCCACCTGTATAGGTTCGTCCGGCCGCATGTGATGGTTTACAGCCCCCCAACCATGAGAGGCATGAGATGTTTTAGACTTACTAAAGGCAAATTCTTGTGGGAAGTTAGAAATTATTAGTATAGTGGGTTGATTGAAAATTATATTGGTGAAGGGTTTTTTCATTTGTTGTGTCAATAATTGCTGCTAATTCCCTGCCCTGGGTGGGACAAGGGTGTCTCAGGTCAAACCTCTCTGCTGACAGACTAGCTTGTGTGACAACCTCTCAACCATAAACAGCACAGAGAGTTTGGAGTATTAGCATAGGGCTTTTCTCATTGTTGAGTCAATGATTGCCGCCAGGCCTCCATATCCTTAGGCACCTGGGAATATATTAATCAATGTATTTGGAATATAAAAAAGGAAATACAGTAGTTTTTAAGGTTAGCAATACTAGACTTTTTGAGTTAATGAATTTTCTCTTTTGTTATAGATCACTGTACTTTGTTATAAATCACTGTGTCCTTGCTATGTAAAAATGTAACTTTATCACTATCTTAAGACTAAGTAGATCTTAAGGGGAACATTGGTGAAAGGATTTTCATTTGTTGGGCTGATGTTTGCTGCTAAATCTCCATATTCCCTGCCCTTATAATGAATATAACTAGCATATAGGAGAAATAAGTATTAACCTTTAAGCATATAGGAGAAATAAGAATTAACCTTTAAGATTAATCATGTTAACCTTGGGTTAAATAAATTCCTTTCTTGATTGTAACTCACTACACCCTCACCCTATAGGAATGCAACTTTATTTGGAGGGTGGTGCCTGGTTTAAGAAAAAACACCCTTGGAAAAAATAAGTTTTTTGGTTATCAGAAAGAAAGGATCATAAAATGTCAGCGAGCCTTATGGCAAGAAGATGATGTAAAAACCCCTAAGACCTTTTTTTATGTAAAGCACCTGACTTTGATAAAGGTCAGGACTGCTGACCCCCACGTGACTCTGTATTCATCCCTATATGTAACAAAAGGTATATAAGAAAATCTGAAAAATAAAGAAATGGGTTCAGTTTCTGGAAAGACTGACTCCCCCATGTCGTTCTTTTTTACCTCGTTTTTCCAGCTGAATTCCCGTCTGGAGCATGGATGCTATTCCATGTAAACCAAGTTATTCAGCCTCTTTTTCTCCACTAATATTTCCTACTACACTATCCATTTCTAATCTCTCTATCTGTAATTAATTATGTATTTTCCAAGGACGCCGTCCGTCCCCACCTTCGAATTCCCTGGATCCACCGGGGCTGGACCCCGGCAAGGTTTCCCAACTGGCACCTTAAAAGCAAAAACACTGATTTCCTGAGCCCACAGGACAGGTGACTCAAGATCAAAACTGGAGAAGCAGCTATCTGTCTAGGAAAGCTATCTAGAACAAGGAACACTGATGGGAAGTTCATTAATTCTCCTTTGCTACCTATCTGCTTAGGTTAATAGAGATAGAATCCTTTATCTCAACTAGACATTTTCATTTTGAAATCTCAATCTAAGAACTCAAACTTCCTATCTCTGACAACAGCCTTACTATCTCTCATTAGCATCACTGACTCAATCATCACGTGTATTAACATTATCTTCTATATCCTAATGTCTATCAACTTAGTTTCCCCCCAAATGTATCATGACCTTCTACTAGTATTATTTTTATTAGAGAGGTTAAAGAACTTTCCTTAGGTCTCATAGCAGTAAGAGGATTTAAACCTGAGTACATAAGACTCTAGATGACGTTGCTTCCTATTACTCTGTTTAGCCCATGTTTTGGGCTAAATATGTCCCCTCAAAATTCAGTTGAAGCCCTAGCCTTCAGTGTGATGCTATTTGAAAGTAGGGGCTTTGGGAGGTGAATAGGTTTTATTAGCTGATGAAGGTGGGAACCTTGTAATGGGACTGTTGTTGTTTAATCTCTCAGTCCTGACTCTTTTGCAACCCCATAGACCATCAGGCTCCTCTGTTCATGGGATTTTCCAGGCAAGAATACTGGCTGCTGCTGTCTAAGTTGCTTTAGTCGTGTCCGACTCTGTGCGACCCCATAGACAGCAGCCCACCAGGCTCCCCCGTCCCTGGGATTCTCCAGGCAAGAACACTGGAGTGGGTTGCCATTGCCTTTTTCAGGGGATCTACTGGGGCTTCCCTGGTGGCTCAGAGGTTAAAGCGTCTGCCTGCGATGCAGCAGACCTGGGTTCGATCCCTGAGTCGGGAAGATCCCCTGGAGAAGGAAATGGCAACCCACTCCAGTGTTCTTGCCTGGAAAATCCCATGGATGGAGGAGCCTGGTGGGCTACAGTCCACGGGGTCGCAAAGAGTCAGACACGACTGAGCAACTTCACTTCACCTGACCAAGGGATCAAATTCGCCTCTCCTGTGGCTCCTGAATTGACAGCTGGATTCTTTACCACTAGGCCACCAGAGAAGCCCTCATAATTGGAACAGTGGTCTTCTAAGAAGAGGAAGAGACAGAAGTATCTTTCTACCATGAGCATGCATGAGGAGAGGCCATATGAGTATTCAGGGAGAAGGCAGCTGTCTATAAGCTAGGAAGCGGGTCCTCACCAGACAGTGAATCTGCTGACAATTTCACCATGGACTGCCCAGCCTCCAGAATTGTGAGAAATATATTTCTATTATTTAAGTCTACGATAGTTTGTTATAGCAGCCCAAGCAGACTGAGACAGTCTATCAGTTAAGTTTCATATATCATTTTTGATTTCTTGAGAGGAAATCAAAGAGTCTACTTAACCTTTTCCTTTAAATGAAGCCTTTTTTTTTTTCTGGCCACACCACGTGGCTTGTGGAATAGTTCCCCAACTAGGGATTGAACTCAGGCCTTTGACAGTGAAAACACAGAGTTTTAAACACTGGACCACCAGGGAATTCCCCTAAAAGAAGTGTCTTACAAATCTTAAAGCCTGTGCTTATAGAATTAGTTTAGTACAGTACCTATTGAGGCAGTCATCCACACAGCCCTTTTTGGTGTCATCATCTGGCTTCTTACAGTTACAGGTGGTAGCCTCATAACCAGAAAGGGGTTTGACATCAACGTAGACATCTTGAGAGAAGACAGCAAAGAAGAGTTTGTGAACATATAGAGTAATTTTTAAGTGCCAGGCTGAGAACACTGATGGTATGGAGGCAGAAAAAACAGCTCCCATTTTACTCACTTGAACGAATTTTTTTATATAGTGGGACATCTGGTTTCTTGTACAGCTAGAAGAAAAAACAGAAAAATCCCGATATAGCATTCAACTTCAAATGCCAGAAAACAGTATAAATCACTAAAAATAAAGAAATTATCCATGTACTCTGCCCATATGGAAACACTTACTTTCTGGGTTGGATACACTGGAGGTGTGATCACTTTTTACCCTGGAATAAAAGGTGACTTACCAGATCAGGGTAAAAGAACTATATTCAACAGAAGCTATCATAAGTAGATTAAAGAAAATGCATTTTTTTGTTAGATGTTTCTTCAGCAAGTTATTGGACAGATTTAAATGATTATCATACTGCAGATTAAAGCTATTCATTTGGATAAATTAAGATTTTATTTCCCTCTATGAAAAGAAAGGAAAACTTGCACTGGGCTTGTTCAGATGAATAGGGTAGGTATATGATATGAAAAAGATAAGTATCCCAGCCTTTTCAGGGTGAGTGCTGTAGGAAAACACATTTTACAATTAAGGCAATTAATTCAGTGAACAAAGGGGAGATGGCAGGCAGGATAATGGTGTTCTCATATTGCAATAAAGAATGTATTAGGAAAAAAAAATGTATTAGTCAGTCTGTGTTTTACTATAGAAGACAGTACCAAAAAACAAACAAAGAAACAAACAGGAGCTTGGTTAAAGCTGTTTAAGCTAGAGTGTATTAATCTATAAGAATAATCCCACCATCATTTTTCAGTGGGTACACTGAGTCAAAACACTATCTCCTTTATTGTTATGACTCTGAGACAAATATCTAACATACTGACCCTCTTAAAATTCAGGACAGACCATCAAAGAAGAGAATGCAGATGGGAATGTTCACTGCTTTGGGCTTTCCAAGATTAAACTTTGGTGGAATTTTGGCAAAAGTCAGGAGCCTATTTACCTCATTTGCATGACTGTTTCTATTTCCCAATAGTAGTTCCCAATATGGATTCTGGGGGCTTTTGCTAAACATAAAAATTACTGGGGGAAACTTTTCAATTAGGTAAGTAAGAGAGAAAAACAGCATCTTCCCAGTTTTAGTTCCCAATATATTTAAAAGTACAAGAGTATTAAATATTTTCCTTGTTTCCTTTGGTAAAAGACTCTCTTTTGTATGTGAAAAATAAATTCCAAACTGATGGGAAGGAGCCAACAAAAATAAAGCCTGAAATTTCTTAATGCTGCTGGCAGTACATCTAAATTCTCTTGAGACCTGCATCAAACAGGATTCTTACAGAACAGAATCTTTGCTACCAAAATAAAAGTCCAGAATAATAACTGAAGGTTTCCTAAGGAAGCAGGAACTTACTGCTATTTTGAAGTTATGAGTAAAGGCAAATAGGTCATATTAAATATGGATGCAAATTCATTTTTCTTAGTCTCTGACCTTCACAGGGACACTTCTCTGTATTTCCTAAGATGAGAGCATAACAAGGAGGCAGAGAAAAAGACTTGCATCTCCCTCTCCCCCACTGAGCACTAAAGAATGAAACATCTGGGCCGGGAGGTGGGAGGGGGGTTCAGGATGGGGAACACATGTACACCCATGGCGGATTCATGTCAACGTATGGCAAAACCAATACAATACTGTAAAGTAAGAAATAACTAAACAAATAAAACTGAAAAAAAAAAGAATGAAATATGGAAAGATAAATTCATACCTGATTATGTTTCCACTGCCAAAGAACGTCATAGGGAAGCTGAAAATCAATTCTCTTTTGCCTTAGATATTTTCCTGAAATAAAACAACACTATCCATTTCAATATTTATTTATACAAAGGGTCAAAGAGTTACAAGCTCTAACATGCAGAGTAAAAAAATTAAACATTTCATGTTAAATTTTATGAATTTTCCATCACCAACTTCTAATTTTTGCTATTCTTTTCCACTGTGCTCCATGTGGTATATGCTAAAGATGTTTTAATTTTAGCTTATATAAAATAACTAGCATAGCAAACTTCCTGCAAAGTAAGTCATCATTATGAAGCACACTAAATACTAAGAATTGGTCAATCATTAAAGTCACTAACCAGAGCATCTATTATCTTTCCTCCATTATTGTACATAATTTAAGGCTAACTACAAAAGAAGTATAAAATTTTTCCAGAATAAGAAACTCTGAATTGAAATAACTCAAGAGTATTTACATGTAAATTTATGATCTGTTAACATTTTTCTTCCTACCTATTGAAATACTACTACTTTTTCTAGCCAGTTTCAAAGCCCCTTTCTACCATTAAGAGGCACCCTGCCCCATAATTTCTTTATATGATATTTTTGTTCATGAAGCACTATGATGCTTGACTCACTTCTTGCAGGATTTAGACGTTTCCTTGTTATCTGGATGTGTTTTATCATGGTCTCCAGATCAGCAGTTCTCAAAGTGTGCTCTGCTTACCCCACAGGATCCGAGAGGTCAAAACTATTTTGGTAACACAACTAAGATATTATATGCATTTTCATTATGCTGACATTTGTACTAATGGGGTAAAAGGAATAGTGGGTAAAGCTGTAGTTTTAGTATGAATCAAGGCATGTTGCACAAATCTCTATTAGAACGAAACCAGTAGAAATGAACTATATGGCATTATCTAAGAATGCTCTTGATAAAGTAGTAAAAATACTAAATCTTGACCCACAAACCAAAATCTTTATTCTGCATGACACAATGCAAGTATGCATAAAGCACTTCTGCTATATACTAAGGTATGATGGTTATCTTAAGGAAATGCACTTGTACAAATATTTGAATGGTGGGCTGAAATAGTTGGCTCTTTTCATAGAAGGACATTTTTACTTAAAAGAACTGACAGACAATGGTTATTCTAACCTAGGAACTGAAGATAAACCCAGCAAACTTGTTACTTCAAGGACTCCAACTGAAAATATGTTTCCAATGATAAAATTTTAGTTTGAAGTGAACACTGAAATTCTGCAAAACTTGTGTCTACTAATTATCATGAGATTCTATTTTCCAATACTTAAGTTTTTCTCATGAAATAAGTGGCAAATCACAAATATGAATTGTTAGGGATACATACAGGAAATGGAAGAGCAATATAATTCAGTGAATTAATATTTTCCAATGTCTAATGCATGAAGTGATAAAATCATACATGGGTAAAAATCTATTTAACTTAGAAGAGAGGCAACAATACAAAAAAATCCATTTTGATTTCATACTCCAGCATTAGAATGTTAAGGAACATTTTAAATTTTTGCTATAATATCAAAGAATATCTACAATTATGTGAAATTATTAAATCTTCCTCTCTTTGACAACTTTTTACCCATGTGAGGTCAGATTTCTTCATATATTTAAACCATAATAAAATCACAACAAACAGAATGCAAAAACAGATTAGAAAATCCAACTGTCCTATATTAGTCAGACATCAAGGAGATTTGTAAAAATGTAAAATAAAGTCACTTTTCTCATTAAAAATTTTTGGGGAAAGTTACTACCACATTCAGACTAAGACAAAAACGTAATAAAGTTGCCCTCAAAAAAATAGGGGGGAGTTATCTGGAATCAAGATTGCTGGGAGAAATATCAATAACCTCAGATATGCAGATGACACCACCCTTATGGCAGAAAGTGAAGAAGAATTAAAGAGCCTCTTGATAAAAGTGAAAGAGGAGAGTGAAAAAGTTGGCTTAAAGCTCAACATTCAGAAAACGAAGATCATAGCATCCGGTCCCATCACTGCATGGCAAACAGACGGGGAAACAGTGGAAACAGTGGCTGACTTTATTTTTGGGGGCTCCAAAATCACTGCAGATGGTGACTGCAGCCATGAAATTAGAAGGCGCTTACTCCTTGGAAGGAAAGTTATGACCAACCGAGACAGCATATTAAAAAGCAGAGACTTTACTTTGTCAACAAAGGTCCATCTAGTCAAGGCTATGGTTTTTCCAGTGGTCATGTACAGATGTGAGAGCTGGACCATAAAGAAAGCTGAGCACCGAAGAACTGATGCTTTTGAACTGTGGTGTTGGAAAAGACTCTTGAGAGTCCCTTGGACTGCAAGGAGATCCAACCAGTCTACCCTAAAGGAGATCAGTCCTTGGTGTTCATTGGAAGGACTGATGTTGAAAATGAAAGTCCCATACTTTGGCCACCTGATGTGAAGAGCTGACTCATTTGAAAAGACACTGATGCTGGGAAAGATTGAGGGCAGGAGAAGGGGACGACAGAGATGAGATGGTTGGATGGCAACACCGACTCAATGGACATGGGTTTGGGTGGACTCCGGGAGTTGGTATGGACAGGGAGGGATGGCGTGCTGTGGTTCACGGGGTCACAAAGAGTCAGACATGACTGAGCCACTGAACTGAACTGATTTTCCATAAAAATGTTATTTGTTAGCATGTAATTACATGTTAACATGTAATGCAGTGAGTTTATTCATTTGATAAATCTGATGACTGAGCAATATGGATTATAGTTATATCTAAGTGAAATAACTTCTGGAGGTTAATATAACAAGCTGTTGCCTGAGGTTACAGTTGGTAGAAGACTGGAGCCCATCTCTTGACAGGGAACCAAAGCTGAATGTGTAACTACAAAGTCTGTAATGAAGAAGTACAACAAGGAAGTAAACTTTGGTATATTTAAATAATGAATGTGCAGCTGTTAAATGAAGTGAGGTATATATTTACTCATGTGAAAACTTATTTTCCAAGTTGCAGAATAATATTAGAGCAAGGGCTGACTTTTTCAAAAAAAATATCCATTAAATGGCTAAATATGGTGGGGACTGTCTAGGAAAGGGCACAAAGGAGCTTTCTGGAATGATGATAATGTTCTTGAGAAAGGTCTGGATTATAGAGGAGTATGAAAAAATTTAAAAATTGAGCAAAAGTACATTTAAGATTTGTGGATTTTATTGAGGGTAAATTCAAATCAAAAGAAAAACCCTATAAACAAATACTGAGATCTTGATTCTGACATTATGATGAAATATTTAGCTGGAAGTATATCAATCTCTGCAGTTTACTTTGCAGTGCATCCAAAAACATGATGGAACAACAGATGGATAAATACATGATAAATCAGGCAAATATCAATGACAAAACCTAGGTGATAGGTGATGGGATTTTTTCTTTTGTGATGGGATATTTTCTGTTCAGTTTCTTCAAATTTCTGTATGCTGAAAAATTTGGTAACAAAGTATCAGGAAAAAATAGCGCGCGCGCTCTCTCTCTATATATATGAAAGACTTTGAAAGGGTATATGCTAAACTAGTATGTTTCTGGGAAGGGGAACTTTATCTTTCAATTCACATCTTTCTACATTAGGAATTTTTATGAGTATGTACTGTTTCTAACAACAATCAAATAAATGTAATTTTTTAGCAAGTCAAAATTGGCTCTCAGGAGACAGGATAAATCCCTTGATGTAAAGGGTTAACTCTTTTCTTACTGTGTTTTCTGTAAAGAGGTTGTAAAAGTATGAAGGAGTAGAGTGTAAGTTCTGAGCATTTAAAATAATACTTTTCTCTTTCTAGAAAGAAAGGCATCCATTATTCACGTCAGCTTTCTTTTTTTGGGCCACATAGGCGAGGGTCTTAGTTTCCCAATGAAGGATCAAACCCACGCCCTCTACAGTGGAAGCATAGGGTCTTAACAGCCAGGGAAGTCCCATACTTCAACTAACTTTAAAAATACAATTTTTCCCACTGTCCAACATTTTGAGCTTTCCTAGAAACAGCTCCACAGATGTTATATGTTGCCTTTCTTGGTATTATTTGTATTTCTCTTTGACCCTTGGGTTGGAAAGATCCCTTGGAGAAGGGAAAGGCTATCCACTCCAGTATTCTGGCCTAGAGAATTCCATGGACTGTACAGTCCATGGGGTTGCAAGGAGTCAGACACAACTGAGCGACTTTCACCTTCATTTTTCTCTAATCCATATACTAAGAGTTGGGAAAAAAATGATGAGACAGTCTTTCCTTTCCTCTAATATGTCTGAAACCAGAGCCAGGTAATTAATTTTTAATATGTGAGACTCACCTAAAAAGATCCTTGTCAAATTCTGCTGGAGATGATACTTTAGAAGAAGGTATTCAGGAGTTCCTCCTCATTTGGAAAAAATACTGTTTTAGCTAATCCTCATTTTTAAAATGGAAAAAAAAAATCACTTTCACCTGAAAATTAGATGAAATCATATCTTTTTGGATTTTTCTTATTGTATACTGGAACCTTGAGATCTCAAATCCTGCCACTAACTATTAGGAAAGGAGCAAAGAAATCCTTTACTTTTTCCCTTTGAAATAAAATTCATTTTGTGGGCCAAAAAAGTCATTTCAAGGAAGAGACGACAGGAGATTGTGTTGATCTTGAAATCTAAAAGGGAAAGGTCCATGATGATTTCGTTTATAAAACCAATTCTAATATGAAAAAGATATGAACAACAGGAGGAAGAATATTTCACAAAAGCATTCTACTGTTAATCAAGCAGCTAAGCAAATGAGGAAACCAAAGGAGAGGGAGCTATTCAATAAAAAGGAGAGAGGTAATAATGGCTCTACCTCTTTTCAAGATACCTTAAAATCTGACAAAAACTTGGCCTTTTTTGTCCCCTAAATAAGGTGACTGACCTTCAGAAAAAGTTCAGCTTATTTATATATAATCTGAGTATCGGGTTATAATATCGCTTTATAAATAGATTAGAATTATTCGTTTTTCCTTTGTTATTCTATGAAAATGGTCCCAATACCATCCAAAGAAAAGTTGCAGTGGTAGTGTCTGAGTGAAATGTTTGCCATCAAAGGGGTTATAAACAATGGTAAAAGATACAAGATGAAACTGTTTAAATTTCACTAAGCAAAATATGATAAGGATTCAAGTTTTTGGTTTTATCAGCCTGAGGAAAAACAGGTGAGATTCAGAAAGACAGGAATATTGTGATTTCTATCTCCCCTTTGGAAGAATGTCAGCTCCACAGAGGCAAGGATCTTTACTATTTTGTTTGTTGATGTATCACAGGCATCTAGAAAACTGCCTGATCAAAGAGCAGGTCTTAAATTTTTGAATGAAATGAAAAGATATATTCCATGGCTTAAGTTTTGAGGTCCTCCACTTATTGTTTCCTTTTAAGGGAGGGATTGGGGGCAGGAGGAAAAGGGGACGACAGAGGATGAGATGGCTGGATGGCATCACCAACTGGATGGACATGAGTCTGAGTGAACTCCGGGAGCTGGTGATGGACAGGGAGGCCTGGCGTGCTGCGATTCATGGAGTCGCAAAGAGTTGGACACGACTGAGCAACTGACCTGAACTGAAGGAGTATCTACTAAGCAATATTATAATCTTTCCTCAGTTTCCTGAATTCTCTTCTTCCTAAACACAATCTTTTTTTTTTTTTGGCTTGGTTCATTAATTAATATTCCTCCAGTTTCACTTGAGATATAATTGAGATATATCACTATAAAAGTTTAAGGTGTATAGCATAATGGTTTGAGTTACGTACGCTGTGAAATGACTATAGCTATATGTTTAGTTAGCATCATCATCTCTTACAAAGACAATAACCAGAGAAAGAAAAGAAAAAGGAAAACATTTTTTCCTTGCAATGAGAACTCAGCATTTACCCTCTTAACAATTTCATATATATAGCAGTGTTAACTATAGTTATCATGTTGTTGATTATATTCCTAGTTCTTACTTATCTTGTAACTAGGAGTTTGCACCTTTTGACCACTTACTCTCGCTCTTCTTCCCACAACCCTTCAACTCTGGTAACCACACATAATGTGATCCCCTTTTCTATCACACACACACACACACAAATACTTTTAGATTCCACATATATGTGAGATCATACAGTACCTGTCTAACTTATTTTACTTAGCATAATGCCCTCAAGGTCCACCATGTTGTTGCAAACTGGGAGATTTCCTCATTTTTATGGCTGAATAATATTCCACTGTGTTTATGTGTGTACATGAGTGTATTATAGTATGATATACATACAACAACTCTTTTATCCATTCCTGCTTTGATGGACACTTAGGTTGTTTTCATATCATTTTACTTAGCATAATGCCCTCAAGGTCCACCATGTTGTTGCAAACTGGGAGATTTCCTCATTTTTATGGCTGAATAATATTCCACTGTGTTTATGTGTGTACATGAGTGTATTATAGTATGATATACATACAACAACTCTTTTATCCATTCCTGCTTTGATGGACACTTAGGTTGTTTTCATATCTTGGCTGTTGTAAATAACGCTGCTATGCACATGTGTGTGCATGCATCTTTCTGAGTTACTGTTTTCATTTTCTTTGGATATATTACCAGACATGAAATTGCTGGATTAGATGGCAGTTCTATTTTTATTTATTTATCTTTTTCTGCACTACTTGGGAGGCAGGCTCTTAGTTCCCGGACAGGGATGGTACCTGTGTCCCCTGCAGTGGAAGCATGGATTCTTAACCAATGGATTGTCAGGAAAGTCTTTTAATTCAAAAGAAGGAAAGAAAGCCTATTGTAAATGCCCATATTTTTGCTGACTGGATTCTTTCTGCTTTACTGATGTTCCAAGGTTGTTTCTTTCTTTCCGTTTAGAGAACCTCCTTTATTCATAGGGTAAGTTTGCTGGCAACAAACTGTCTTAATTAACCTTCACCTAAGAAGCCTATGCTTCTCTCAATTCTTGGAGGGATATTTTCAGTGGGTACAGGATTTTGGTTTGACAGTTTTTCTTTTGGTACTTGAAAAATGTGCCATTTAATGAATTTAGATGAGAAATCCACTGTCATTTGATCTGATTTACACCTATGTATACAGAGTCATTTCTCTCATTATTTTAAAACTGTTTTGTCTTTAGTATGCTGAGGTTTGATAAACGTTGTCTTAGCCTGGATTTCTTTTGCATATATTCTGTTTGGGGTTTGCTCGTCTTGAATCAGAAGGTTTATGTCTTTTGCCAAATTTGGGAAGCTTTCAAGCCCTTTATTTACTCAAGCACTTTTTCATCTCTATCTTCTTTCTTATCTCCTTCCAGGACACCAAGAATATAAATATAAGCTCTTTTATTATGGTTCTACAGCCTATCTCTCCTAATGTCTATTTTTTCTTTTGTTCATACTGGGTAATATTACATCATCTAATTCACCGATTGTCCCCTGTGTATCTTTCATTTTGTTGCTGAATCTATCCCTGAGCATTGTATTTCAGCTACTGCATATTTTTATTCTAAAATTTCTACTTGTTTTTCCTATTTTCATTTCTTTGTCAAGGCTCTACCTTTTTATGTTTTAAGTATGTTTATAATTGTTTGTTGAAGTGTTTTCTACAAATTATAACTACTGTAAAATCTCTGTCAGATTATTCTATTATCTTGGTATTGGCATATATGGATGCCTTTTAAAATTCAGTTTGCAGTCTCCCTGGTTCTTGGAATGCCATGATTTTCAATTCAAACCTAGACATGGGATTTTATATGGCACATGTCTCAGAACTAAATTTTTTGTTATTGCCCAACAGTATTACATTATGTGGCTACATCACATACTGCTTATGTGCGTGGCATGCAGGACCCCAGTTCACAGACCAGGGATGGAACCTGAGTCCCCTGTAGTAGAAGCACAGAGTCCCAACCACTGGACTGCCAGGGAGGTCTCTGGACATATATCTTCAATTTTTTGGGTACTTACCTAAGCAACAGAATTGCTAGGTCTTATATTAAATCTGTCATTAACTTGATTAATTATTAAAATGTTTTCCAAAGAGGTTATACCATTTCATGTTCTCACAGCAATGTATGAGGGTTTCAGTTTCTTCACATTCTCATAAATCTTTTAATTAAAGCCATTTCAGTGAGTGTGAAGTGATCTTATTATGATTTTCAATTCCATTTTCCTAATGATTAATGATGTTGAACATCTTTTCATATGCTTATTGACCATTTCTATCTTTTTTGGGGGGGAAATATCAATTCAGATAATTTATTCACTTAAAAATTGTATTGTTTGTCTTTTCATTATTGAGTTGTAACAGTTCTTTATATATATGGGGTTCTGGATACAAGCCTCTTATTTGAAAATGTTTCTCCCTTTTTGTGGGTTGTTTTAGTTTCTTGGTGGTGTCATCTGAAGTACAAAATTTTAAATATTAATGCAGTCTAATTTGTCTTTTTTTCCCTTTTATTGTACATGATTTTGGTATCAGACATTTAAGAAAATTATTACCTAATGCAAGGTCACAAAAATTTACCCTATGTTTTATAACTTTAGCTCTTCTATTTAGGTTGATGATCCATTTTGAGCTATTTTATCCTTTTATATGGGTATATCCGGCTATCATAGGAACCATGTGCTGAAAAGATCATGCTTGCCTCATTGAATTCATTGTAGAACTGTCATAAAAAATGAATTGACTAAATATGTAAAGGTAAAATATATATTTTGATAAATGAGTACTTATCATAAAAAGTAAAATTTCTTTGAAATTCATTTCTCTGAGGAGATAAGGAAACATGATTTCATTAAAATTTTTAAAAAATTATTTTCCACTTATTCCATTGATGACAGGATGCATTATTATTTTACTTGTTTAACTATTCTAGTCACATAACTAATGGCAAAGGCAGAGCTGAATGTAGGCCTGGCTGACTTAAAGCCATGCTCTTTGTTTACATGATGCTGGAAGTGGCCTGTTCCAAACAGCTGACAGGCCTCACTCTGTACCCTAATCATAAATTATCTCAACAACAAATTAACACTGTCCACAAAAAAAAAATTCAGTCCTGTAATAGTCTGATGTTAAATCTTGTTTCACAGGAAACAAGCCCACTACTTAGTTAGGTTGTCCCATTATTTACTTAATTTATAGACCACTGAGTACAGATTAGTCTTAGTGAGAGACTAAAGTGGGGATTTAAGAGTGAAAATCTTTATTTAAATTAAGGGATTTCCATTCTGGACCTCTTAAAGACTATTCATGCCAGATATCTGACATAAATATTGGCCTATCCATCATTCATCTCATCTCCCTTGGAGTTAACGGACTCTATCACCCCCCTGAAAAGTTAGAACTTCTTCCCAAAATGTGAGTTATCAGTTAGCCAACTTCCCATCCAGAGGAAAACCAGTGAGACCAAACTGGTCATGTTTTCTTTTACATGGAACTTTTAAAATTACCTCTTATTTTCAAAGCCTGTTTATCACTAGCAGAGTCTACGAAATAGCTAAATCTGTTGAGAATCTTCTTCCACCGTCATGATTTCACTACTAAAATTAAAAGGCTCTTTCAAAAGAACTTTGGTAGTAAGCCCAAAGAATATGGAACTTACTCTTACCTTTCTTAAGTAGTAAGCAATAGCACAGTTATCTAGCTGAGAATTAAATCTTGTAATGTTGTGTGTGCTGTGCTTATTCACTCAGTCATGTTCAATTCTTTGTGATCCCACGGACTCCTCTGTCTATGGAATTTTCCAGGCAAGAGTGCTGGAGTGGGTAGCCATTTTCTACTCCAGAGGATTTTCCTGATCCAGGCGCCCGAAAGGTGGAAAGGTATGCTTGTAACGCTATGTTGTAGTTAAACTATTCTCTAGCCACCCAATACAGAATAACTGAAGCAAACTAATCTTTACTGCATAACTTGTCTATCCTTGCTGCTTTAAATACATTGCTGGTGCTGGGCCTTCTGGGGAGAAAAAAGGAACTAAATAATCATAACACAGAGAAGAGCACCACAGTCAAGAGAGTCACCGGTGAAGAGGATACTAAAAGTACAGGATCAACATCTTACTATACAAGTAAGTTGTTCTTGAAAAAAAAAATTGCTTCTTACATTCATAATTTATTCTGATTTCTCCTTCTTTTCTTTCATTTGTATATCCAATATTTATTAACCTTCTATTAGGCACCAAGCACTGGAAAATCAAAGGAGAAAAAGAAAGACAAATGATCCTGTGCTCCTGAAGCTTACAATCTAGTGAAGGAGAAAGCTTAGTAAATGAGTAAATAAATACAGCAATTAAAGATGATAGAAAAATAAACAGGGTGCTGTGATACAGAACTGATATAGAGCAAAGAATCATATTTAGTAGGACAATCAGGAAAATAATTTTAAAGAAAATAATATTTAAGCTGGTACTGACATTTAGCTTGTACTCATAGGATAAGAAGAAATCCACTGTGGATTCTTTTTTATCTTTTTGGGTAAAGGTAATAATAAGCAAAATGATCTTTTGGCTATAAAGAGCTTGGAATGGTCTAGAATCTGAAAGAAGACCAGCATGACATAATACAGTGAATAAAGGAAATCTGGGAAACAGCAGAGGCAGAATAATGAGGTAGACAGGAAACAGATTATTCCCAAGTGGTGGGATAAGGACTTTATAGTTTAATGGTGAGCCACTGGAAGGTTTTAAATATGATTTAATTTATAAAATGACTTTTGTTTTTACTGTGTAGAGAGTGGATTGGAAAAGAGTAAGAATGAAAGTAGACAGATCTGTTAGAAGGTTACTGCAATGGCCCAAGCAAAAGATAATAGTGGCATGGACCTGAATAACAGCAATGGGATTTGAAGAGAAGCAGGATATATTCAAGGATGAAAATAACAGAACTTGGAGATGGAATGGGTGAGGAGCTGAAAGAATACTTGACATATGTTTCAAAAATAAACAGAAAGATAAAACCTTGATCAATTTTCAAGAATATAAATGATCAAAAAAGCAGTGGGTCTTTCCCCTTTGATTATTACATATCTACAAATCATCTCCGTTTGAACACAGAAAACATTAGAAACTGAAGTAATGAAATAGTTGGGTTTTCCTAGAGGACTCACTTAGAGGATCAAGTGTTACACATGGAGTGTTGTTTATTGACACTTCAGTGAATAAGATTTATGTTACTTTGACCCCTAGTAAGCAAAAGAGTTTGCAAAATTCTTCAGAGTGACTACAAATTAAATGGTAAAGACTTGACCTCCTGGAGATATAGAAATAATGAGAACACAAAGACATTAATTACATTTCATCTAAACTCAAGAAATACCATTTCTTTTTGGCAATATATTGTGTATACTGAGTACTCACCAACATGAATGGGGGCTGGGAATAATCCATATTCATGTTCTCCTGGAGTGTATTCCAGCTTCTCTTTCTTTAATTGGATCAGTCGGCTCTTTGGGCTGTGATTAGTAAAGAATGGAAAACAGTCAAAGGGAAGAGAATTTCCTCTTGTAAAATACAGAAAAAAAAAAAATCACGCTATCAAGCACTTGTTTTAGTGGTAATAATCTGTAGAAACACTGAATCACTATGTTGCACAGCTGCAACTAACAGAGGGTTGTAGGTCAACCATACTCTATTTAAGAAAATGCAATACTGGGCTTCCCTGGTGGCTCAGTGGTAAAAAATTCACCAACCAATGTAGGAGACATGGTTTGATCCCTGATCCAGGAAGATCCCACATGCTGTGAAGCAACTAAGCCCATATGCTACAACTGTTGAGCCTGCACTCTAAAGCCTAGGGACCTAAACTACAGGGCCCACACACCAAAACTACTGAGGCCTGCATGTCCCAAACTCTGTGCTCCATGGACGAGAAGCCACTTCAAGAAGCCTGTGCACTGGCACAAGAGTAGTCCCTACTTGTTGCAACTAGAGAAAAGCCCTCACAGCAATGAGGGCTCTTATTATTTAGATAAATAATAAAATTTAAACGAGAGAGGAAAAAAAAAAAGAATGTAATGCTATTTTGAGTTAAAAATCACCTTTATAAATATAATAAAGAATGCACTTGGCTTCACAGTAATTCATGCAAAAATACTTAGTTAACAAAATGTTGTTGTCGTCACTGTTCAGTCACTAAGTCGCATCTGATTTTGAGACCCCATGAACTGCAGCATGCCAGTTCTCCCTGTCTCTGACCATCTCCTGGAGTTTGGCTAAGTTTATGTCCATTGAATTTCATAAAGCAGCAAAAATTCCAAATTCACAATTCAGAGTGATAATTTTTAAAAGTCTATCTACAAAACAAATGTATTTTCTTTTTCTATAATTTCGAACCCAAACTAGTCATTTTGTGTGACTCTCCTAATTAGGGACAAAGAAAATAAGCAGTAACAAATGGTTTATATGAAAGAAACTATTCTGATTTGTTCTACATGTCAAAAATAGATAACTTATATACCTACCTGGTTGGTAAATAATATTGAGGGGGGGGAGTATTTAACAGTGACTTACTTTCATATTTTTTAAAATCTAAATTTCCGGAATTGCCTTATAGTAATTATACATAAGAAAGAACCTCATTAGCATTCTCCAACAGTTCTGCAGAAGGAACCTAAATTTCAGATATGATCATAATGACTGCTGTATATTTGCTTAATGGTTTATAAAGTACTTTCAGATATTATCATTTATGTCAATCCCATGAAACAGGCAAGAAATGTTTGATAGATTTGAAAACTGATGCTCTACAAAGCTGATTTACTGCCTAACTGGTGAAGAGATTCAAGATGAAAACCTCAGTTTCTTGCTAAATTCCTATTCAATTCCTAGTCTTATTATTTTATTCTATCATGTTTCATCGTCTTTTACTTCTTCTACTCATCTTATTGGGTCCGTGTTCCTAATGACTGTTGTGAGATTAAAATCTCACGCAGATATATAAAAAGAAAAGAAAGGAGAAAAAAGAAAATAAGATAAAGAAGGCCTCATTCAGTCAACTCTGATTTTATTTCAGCTTAAAGTTCTAGTAAATAAGGCAAGGTGAGTATATTTTTTTCATGAATTATGACATACTACCTTTCTCCAAACAAGTCTAGTCTATTGTTTCTTGTAACAATTAGGTATGTGAATATACACATTTTGCAGATGAGAAAACTGAGGGCCAAAAGTTAACTTATTTGAAGAACCCAAAGTTCTTATTAGAAGACTGGCTCTTTCTAGTGAATCCATCATTTATTTATTCAACAATTACTGAACACTCATTAAGTCCAGGCCTTGTTCCAAGTGCTGAGAAACAGTGGGGGAATAAGACAGTTTACCTGGGTAGGCATACAAAAAGGAAACAAGAAAAACTAATAAAACTAGGGGGAAAAAACCCCAGAAAATAATAAATGCTAGGCAAATAATTAAAATATGATGAATAGCAAGTTATTTGGGAAGGCTTTCTAAGGAAGTAACATTAAGTTAAAATGTAAATGTTATTCACACTCAGGAGAGGATCTGGAAAATAGAGGAAAATCAGGCAGAGGATATAGCTGGAATAAGATGAAAGTTTAAATGAGATTGGAGAATTAGAAGAAATAAAAGGAGACTCAAGCAGTCCAGGTGAAGTTAGAAACTAGGTCATATGAAGTTTAAAGGCAGCGGTAAGAAGTTTGGGGAACAGTTACAAAGAAGGAAAGGAAAGCTACTAGACTGTTCTATTTACATCTAAAGATCACTTTTCTCATTTTAAAAAATAACCCAGAAAGTGATTTGTGACCAGAAATATGAATATTTTAACCAACCAAAATATGTATTTCTTTACTGTGAAAGTCAAAAAGATCAGGAAAACAACTGTGTCTAGAACCAAGCACTCTGTATGAAAGAAAATTTGGTTTACACTTTACTAGATTTAAGATTTAACCAAACTAATTAAACAGATAACATAAAAGCTTTCGTTTAGCTAACAGGAATGGAAGCAAAACTAGTATTTTACCCTGGTGCCAAAAGGGTAAGCAAACATACAAGGGGCAGTAGTTGTGAAAAAGTATACTTGGCACCCTGAAGTTAACAAACAAACCCCCCCCTCCCCACACACAGACCCCCTCAGGGTCACCTGCAATATTTTACTCCTTCAAATAAATGAAACCTTAAATGGAAAAAAAAAAAAAAAAGTGATACTGTTAGTGGATCAGCTGTGTAAGACTCTTTGTGACCCCATGGACCACAGCCAGCTAGGCTCCTGTCCAGGCAAGAACAATGGAGTGGATAGCCACTCCCTTCTCCAGGGAATCTTCCCAACCCAGCGACAGAACCTGGGTCTCCTGTACTGCAGGTGGATTCTTTACCATCTGAGCCACTAGGAAGATCCCAACCAAAACCCAGAATCAGTTCAGTTCAATTCAGTTGCTAAGTCGTGTCCGACTCTTTGCGACCCCATGAATTGCAGCACGCCAGGCCTCCCTGTCCATCACCAACTCCTGGAGCTCACTCAGACTCATGTCCATCGAGTCAGTGATGCCATCCAGCCATCTCTTCCTGTCATCCCCTTCTCCTCCTGCCCCCGATCCCTCCCAGCATCAGAGTCTTTTCAAATGAGTCAATTCTTCACATCAGGTGGCCAAAGTACTGGAGTTTCAGCCTCAGCATCAGTCCTTCCAAAGAAATCCCAGGGCCGATCTCCTTCAGAATGAACTGGTTGGATCTCCTTGCAGTTCAAGGGACTCTCAAGAGTCTTCTCCAACACCACAGTTCAAAAGCATCAATTCTTTGGCGCTCAGTCTTCTTCACAGACCAACTCTCACATCCATACATGACCACAGGAAAAACCATAGCCTTGACTAGACGGACCTTAGTCGGCAAAGTAATGTCTCTGCTTTTGAATATGCTGTCTAGGTTGGTCATAACTTATCCTCCAAGGAGTAAGTGTCTTTTAATTTCATGGCTGCAGTCACCATCTGCAGTGAGTTCCCATCAATTACAGTCTCCCTAAAAGAATCAAAATTGATTCTCTGATTTTGCAATGCTGATATCTAAGATGAATGACATCATCATGGATAAGATCATGTGAGAAACTGTTTTCCTAGTTCTTAGTTAAGTCTGATTTTGGTTCTAAATTAGACATAATCATTTATTTCCCTGTTGGTTACAACACAGAAGGCACTCTGTTTTAAATACTCTGCTCCATGATACTAACAGAGAGAATTTAGTCGTTTCTGTTCATTTGTCTTAGAGATTCTGAACATTCCTGACATTTTCTGTGGTACTCATTTGTGTGCCACTATCAGTTTAAAGTATTGCTCAAAATTCTCCAAGCCAGGCTTCAACAGTACGTGAACCGTGAAATTCCAGATGTTCAAGCTGGTTTCACAAAAGGCAGAGGAATTAGACACCAAATTGCCAACATCCACTGGATTACTGAAAAAGCAAGAGAGTTTCAGAAAAATTCTATTTCTGCTTTATTGACTATGCCAAAGCCTTTGACTGTGTGGATCACAACAAACTGTGGAAAATTCTGAAAGAGATGGGAATACCAGACCACCCGACCTGCCTCCTGAAAAATCTGTATGCAGGTCAAGAAGCACCAGTTAGAACTGCACATGGAACAACAGACTGGTTCCAAATAGGGAAAGGAGTACATCAAGGCTGTATACTGTCACTGTGCTTATTTAACTTATATGCAGAGTACATCATGAGAAACACTGGGCTGGATGAAGCACAAGCTGGAATCAAGATTGCTGGAAGAAATATCAATAACCTCAGATATGACTTCCCTGGTGGCTCAGAGGTTAAAGCGTCTGCCTCCAATGTGGGAGACCCGGGTTCGATCCCTGGATCAGGAAGATCCCCTGGAGAAGGAAATGGCAATCCACTCCAGTATTCTTGCCTGGAGAATCCCATGGACGGAGAAGCCTACTAGGTTACAGTCCATGGGGTCGCAAAGAGTCGGACACGACTGAACGACTACACCTACCTACCTACCTACCTACACCTCAGATATGACACCACCCTTATGGCAGAAAGTGAAGAGGAACTAAAGAGCCTCTTGATGAAAGTGAAAGAGTAGAGTGAAAAAGCTGGCTTAAAGCTCAACATTCAGAAAACGAAGATCACAGAATCTGGTCCCATTGCTTCATGGCAAATAGATGGGGAAACAGTGGAAACAGTGGCTGACTTTATTTTTTGGGGCTCCAAAATCACTGCAGATGGTGACTGCAGCCATGAATTTAAAGGATGCTTACTCCTTGGAAGGAAAGTTATGACCAACCTAGACAGCATATTCAAAAGCAGAGACATTACTTTGCCAACAAAGGCTGTCTAGTTAAAGCTGTTTTTCCCAGTAGTCATGTATGGATGTGAGAGTTGGACTATAAGGAAAGCTGAGCACCGAAGAATTGATGCTTCTGAACTGTGGTGTTCGAGAAGACTCTTGAGAGTCCCTTGGACTGCAAGGAGATCCAACCAGTTCATTCTGAAGGAGATCGGCCCTGGGATTTCTTTGGAAGGACTGATGCTGAAGCTGAAACTCCAGTACTTTGGCCACCTGATGTGAAGAACTGACTCATCTGAAAAGACCCTGATGCTGGAAAAGATCGAGGGCGGGAGGAGAAGGGGACGACAGAGAATGAGATGGTTGGATGGCATCACTGACTGAATGGACATGAGTCTGAGTAAACTCTGGGAGTTGGTGATGGACAGTGAGGCCTGGTATGCTGCAGTCCATGAGGTTGCAAAGAGTCGGACACAAATGAGCAACTGAACTGAACTGAACCCAAGAGCTCTGACAGAGATACACAATGAGATTGTTATTTTCATGCCTGCTAGTGTAATATCCCATGGATATTGGGATCAATGAGAGATTTCCCACTAATCAAGGAGAGATTTCCACATTCAAATCTTATCATTTAAGAAATACATTTCATAAGGCTACAACTGCACGGTGATCCTTTGATGGAACTGGGCAAAGGAAACTGAAAACCTTCTGGAAAAGATTCTAGATCCCATTAAGAACATTCATGGTTCACAGGAGGAGGTCAAAATGTCAACATTAATAGCAGTTTGGAAGACACAGCGAACCCTCATGGACGACTCTGAGGGGTTCACGACTTCACTGTAGGTAGTGTACTACAGATGTGGTGGAAACAGCAAGAGAACTAGAATCAGAAGGGGGACCTGAAGGTGTGACGGAACGGCAATCTTACATGATTTTCACAGATGAGAGCTGCTTCTCACAGATGAGAAAAGAAAAGTGGCTTCTTGAGATGGAGTCTACTCCTGGTGGATGTGCTATGAAGATTTTGCTGAAATTAGAATATTACATAAATTTAGTTACTAAGGCAGCGGCAGGATTTGAGAGGATTGACTCCTATTTCGAAAAAAGTTCTGTGGGTAAAATGTCATTGCATGAAAAAAAAAAAAGAGTACTGCATGCTGCAGAGAAATCATTCGTAAAAGGAACAAAGATGTAGCAAACTGCATTGCTGCTTTGTCTTCAGAAATTGCCTCAACTGCTCCAAACTTCAGCAGCCAACACCCTGATCAGTCAGCAGCTGTCAACATAAAGGCAAGACTCTCTGATAGCAAAAAGATTACAACCTGTTGAAGACCCAGATGATGGTTGGGTTTTTTTGACAATATAATATTTTAAATTCAGGTATGTACATTTAAAAAATACATAATGCTATTGCACACTTAACAGACTACATTATAGTGTAAACATAACTTTTATATGCACTGGGAAAACAAAGCCTCCGTGTGACTCCCTTTACTGCAATATTCACTTTATTGCAGTGGTTTGGAACGAAACCTGCAGTATGTCTGCGATATGCCTGTATATATAATGTAAAGTGCTTTTTATGCTCCTCTTCAGAAAAAGAACCTATTTTCCTTTTATGTGGAAAAAACCCAGTGCTTCCCTGCTGTTTCTTTCCTGTGTGCCTCCTTTTACACAGAACATGACTGCTGACGCCTCTGGTCATCATGTGTGTGGAAATTTTTCACCACACCAACAAATTCTCTTTACACCAGCTTGGTGTCCTAAAATTAACTTAATTCTAACACTATCCACCTGGAGACACTGTTAAATCCCACAGGTTAAGGGCTCAGTCCCAAAAGACTGCCTTCACTCAATTTCAGATGTCAGCTGAAAACAGTAAGTTCCCAGGTTACCCACAAGTTATGTCCTATAAACTGGAGGTCCCCATTACCTCTTCTCTCAGGTCGGATTAATATGCGACAGCCCTAACCTCTCTGGGTGTATCACTGTCCTTGTACTTTCAATTGCTCAGCAACCTGGAAGCTCTCTGAACTCTATACTATTAGGATTTTATAGAGGCTTTATTTTTTTTTCTCCTTTTTTCCTCTTTTTATTGGAAGATAACTGCTTTACAAAAGCAAAAGATATTAATAAGAGGTTGCAAGAATATACAGAAGAACTGCACAAAAAAGGTCTTAATGACTCAAATAACCACAACAGTGTGGGCACTCACCTACAGCCAGATATCCTGGAGTATAAAGTCAAGTGGGCCTTAGGAATTACTATGAACAAAGCTATTGGAAGTGATGGCATTCTAGCTGAGTTATTTCAAATCCTAAAAGATGATACTGTTACAGTGCAGCATTCAATATGCCAGCAAATTTGGAAAACTCAGCAATGGCCACAGAACTGGAAAAGGTCAGTTTTCATTACAATCTCAAAAAAGGACAATGTCAAAGGATGTTGAAACTATTGTATGATTACACTCATTTCACATGCTAGCAAGGTAATGCTTAACATCCTTCAAACAAGNAATATGCCAGCAAATTTGGAAAACTCAGCAATGGCCACAGAACTGGAAAAGGTCAGTTTTCATTACAATCTCAAAAAAGGACAATGTCAAAGGATGTTGAAACTATTGTATGATTACACTCATTTCACATGCTAGCAAGGTAATGCTTAACATCCTTCAAACAAGGTTTCAACAGAACGCGAATCACGAACTTTCCAATGTAGAAGCTTTTAACTCCAGATGTAGAAAGCAGAAGAATCAGAGATCAAACATGCAACATCTGTTGGATCACAGAAAAAGTAAGAGAATTCCAGAAAAACATCTACTTCTGCTTCAATGACTATACAATAGCATTTGACTGTGTAGATCACAACAATCCATGGAAAATTCTTCAAGAGATGGGACTACCAGGCTACCTTACCTACCTCCTTAGAAACCTGTATGCAGATCAAGAAGCAACAGTTAGGACTGGACATGGAACAACAGACTGGTTCTAAATAGTGAAAGGAGTATGTCAAAGCTGTATACTGTCACCCTGCTTGTTTAACTTATACCCAGAATACATCATGCGAAATGCTGGGCTGGAGGAATCACAACTTGGAATCAAGACTGCTGGGAGAAATATCAATAACCTCAGAAATGCAGATGATACCGTCCTAATGGCAGAAAGTGAAGAGGAACTAAAGAGGAATCCTATAATGTAAAGGGAGTTAAGTAATCTCTCTCCTGGCAGGTCAGGAACATTGAGAAATATGAGGGTTTTAGAGTAAGAGGTTTTTCAAACAGTTAAAGGTCCTTCATGTGAAATTTGATAGAGGAGAGTTGGAAGGCTTTTGATTCCTCACCTTGGTAGGTGAGTTTATAAGGACAATAAAACACTTTTGACACAAACGTAAAGCATGTTGCTCAAGCTGCTGTAATCATACTACAAGAGGTTTTTGCATTGTATATTAATCAACATATGTAAATAAAACTGGCCTTAAAGGCCATTACATTAAAGTAATGAGATTTAATTCAATAACACATAAAAAAGATTATACAAGATCAACCTGATTCATTCCAAAGTCACAAGGATGGTACAACATAATCAATGTGATATATCACATCATCTCTAAAAGACAAAAACCACATGATCATTGATAAGATGCAGAAAAAGCATTCAATAAAATTAAACATCCATTCACGATAAAAACTCTTACCAAAGTGGGCACAGAGGGAACCTATCAACATAATGAAAGTTATTTATGACAAGCCTACATTCAGTATAATGTTTGACAGTGAAAAGCTGAAAGCCTCACCACTAAAATTTGTAACAAGACAAAGATGTCCACTCTTACCACTTTTCTTTCAATAGAGTATGGGAAATCTCAGCAACAGCAATCAGATAAGAGAAAGAAAAGGTATTCAAATTGGTAGGGAAGAGGTAAAGCTGTCATGAGATGCAGATGACATGATATATCTACATATAAAGACTCCATACAAAAACTACTAGAACTGGTAAGTGAATTCATTTAAGGTAGCATGATATAAAACTCTCCAAAATATGCAGAGAGCTCATACAACTCAATAACAAAAAACCAAACAACCTCATCAAAATATGAGCAGAAGATCTAAACAAACATTTCTCCAAAGAAGAAATAAAAGATGACACAAACAGATATACCATGTTCTTGGATTGGAAGAATCAATATTGTGAAAATGGCTTCCCAGAGAAATCTACAGATTCAATGCAATCCCTATCAAATTACCAATGGCATGTTTCACAGAATTAGAACAAAAAATTTTACAATCTGAATGGAAACAAGACCACGAATAGCCAAAGCATTACTGAGAAAGAAATATAGAGGTGGAGAAATCAGGCTTCATCCTATACTACAGACTTCAGGCTATACTACAAAGCCATAGTCATCATAGCAGTATGGTACTGGCACAGGAATATTTATTTTAATACCCGGACCCCACTTGCAAAACTTTTAATGGAATTATATATATGTGTGTGTATTTACATATATATATGTGTATTTTTTGTCTCTAGTCTTCCTATAACAAAGATAAGCTTCATTAATCTTGTCTTTGTTGTTGTTGCTGGCTGATTATAGAAATGACTCAGAGCAAGTTTTAAATACTAATGGATTATCAGACATTGTTCATAGTAAATGGTGGAGAAACAACTTGGGAATTCATAGATTAGAACATGCACTAGTTTTAAGTCATTTGGTGACAGTGTAGTTGGAATTCAAAAAGCAAATGAAAGCTGCACCTAGCAACCTGCACTATACTTTCAGTGAATAGACAGCCACTAAAATTCTGAATAGGAATCTACAACCTTTGTTACATTAGCTAAAGATAATATTACTAAGATGTTAAAACACAAACCAAAGTCAAGCAGAGTAGACTGTTCATCAAAGTCAAAATGGAAAAAGATTAAAAATGAGAAATCAACTACATATTCCTAAATATAAACACTGAAAAGCTAAGAAATCAAAAGCTATACTTGTCATAATGTGTGTGCTCAGTTGCAGTCGTGTCCCACTCTGAGACTCTGTGGACTGTAAACCATCAGGCTCCTCTGTCCACGGGATTTTCCAGGCAAGAATACTGAGTGTGTTGCCATTTCCTACTTCAGGAGATCTTCCTGGCCCAGGAACTGAACCAGCGTCTCTTGCATCTTCTGCATTGGTAGGTGGAGTCTTTACCACCGAGCCACCTGGGAAGCCCCACTTGTCATAATACTCTTTACAAATTTAGCTACCCATATGAATAGTCATTTATATATGAAAATTGTGAACCTATCACTTATATAAGAGAACTACGAACAAAAAAGCAACAAAATAGTTGTGAGGCAAAAAATTATCTGGATTTATAGATGACCTTTAAGAAATAAAATACGGTCATTGTAAATTCTTTCACTTGGAGTCAAGGTAGAAAAGAAACTTAGCATACCACAAAATCAGTATACATGTTTTTTGCCCCATCCCCAGCACACTTTTAAAATTAATGTATTATTTACAAACAGTAAAAAAAGAAAAAAAATCACCCTTTTTAGTGAGTCCCACAAGTTTTGACTAATGCACAAGTCATGTTACAATCAAGATACAAAACAGTTTCATCATTCCACAAAATTTCTTTACGCCTCTTTATAGCCAAACCCATCTCCCAACTCCAGGCCCTGTTCTTTAGTCCCATGGTCTTTCCTTTTCAAGAGTATCATATAAATGGAATTATACTGTAGCTAGCCTTCTTTCATTTAGCATACTGCATTTGAGAGTCACTCATGCTGTTGCGTCTATCAGTAGTTCTTCGCTTTATAGTGCTTCTCCAACACCACAGTTGAAAAGCATCAATTCTTCAGCGCTCAGCTTTCTATATAGTCCAATTCTCACATCCATACGTGGATGTGAAGATGGAAAAATCACTGGAAAAACCATAGCCTTGACTAGATGGACCTTTTTTGGCAAAGTAATGTCTCTGCTTTTTAACATGCTGTCTAGGTTGGTCATAACTTTCCTTCCAAGGAGTAAGTATCTTAATTTCATGGTTGCAATCACCATCTGCAGTGATTTTGGAGTCTAGAAAAATAAAGTCAGCCACTATTTCCACTGTTTCCCCATCTATTTGCCATGAAGTGGTGGNGTAATGTCTCTGCTTTTTAACATGCTGTCTAGGTTGGTCATAACTTTCCTTCCAAGGAGTAAGTATCTTAATTTCATGGTTGCAATCACCATCTGCAGTGATTTTGGAGTCTAGAAAAATAAAGTCAGCCACTATTTCCACTGTTTCCCCATCTATTTGCCATGAAGTGGTGGGACAGGATGGCATGATCAGTATTTTATCAGTATGATAAAAAAGAAAAAGGCTGGAGAAGTACTCCAAATTAAAGGAGAATAAAGAGACATGGCAAGTAAATGCTATGCACAATTATATACTGGAGCCTGAATCACAACAGAAAACAACTGTTATAAAGAACATAATTGACACAATTAGTAAAAGTTGATTATCAACTATGTATTAGATAAAAGTATTGCAGTGATGTTAAGATTCTAAAGAAAATTTCCTGGTTCATAGGAACTATACATTCTGAAATATTTCTGAGTCATTGGTTAAAATGTAACTTTTTATCAAAAAAATGAGGAAAAAATATGTCTGTGTATATATAAGAGGGAAAGACAGGAGGCAGGGAGACACATTTCTGAAATGTGTCAGAAATCAACATCTGATGAACATGGGTGAACCATATTAGTGCTTTTGTAAAATTCTGCAATCTTCTTTAGGTTATCACCTACCATGCATAAGATAAATAACAAATATATGTTGTGCCTTGGGAAATATTAAGTAATTTTTATAATAACCTACTTTGGTGGCAAAAACTTAATGTTTAATAAGAATAAATTTCTTGAAACTAGGAATAAAACTATCATATGACCTGGCAATTCCATATACCCTGAGAAAATCCTAATTCAAAAACATACATGTGACCCAGCAATCCCACTGCTGGGCATACACACTAGATGGGTAAAGGAAAATTTCTTACTGCCCAACATAATTCAAATCATTGTGCTGTGTGCCTTTAACTTAGTCTTAAACATCAATGTCAATTATATCTCCAAAACCTGGTAAAAAAAACAAAAACAAATATACATGTACTCCAATGTTCACTGAAGCAATATTTGCAATAGTTAGGACATGGGAGGAGCCTACATGTCCAGTGACAGGTGAATGGATAAAGAAGCTGTGGTACATAAATACAATGGAATATGACTCAACCATAAAAAGTATAAAATTGGTCAATAATGGTGATGTGGATGAAGCTAGAATCTGTCATACAGAGTGAAGTCAAAAAAATAAGATCTCCAGGAGATCTTCCTGACCCAGGGATTGAACCCAGGTCTCCCGCTCTGTAGGCAGACACTTTACCATCTGAGCCACCGGGGAAGTCGCAGTGAGTGAGACCCAGGTTCAATCCCTGGGTTGGGAGGATATGCTGGAGAAGGAAACGGCAACCCACTCCACTATTCTTGCCTGGGAAGTTTCATGGACAGAGGAGCCAGGCAAGCTATAGTCCATGAGGTTGCAAAGAGTGAGACATGACCTAGCAATGGAACAACAACATGCCACTTACGAGCTGTGTGACACTAGAGAAATCACTTAATCTCTGAGGCTCAGCTTCTTCAGTAACTGTATATGGCCTTTCAAAAGGTAGTTGAGCAGATTAAAAGAGATAGATAATATATGTAAAGTGCTTAGTACAGTGATTTGTATAAAGTGGCACTTGGTAGGATTAACTTTCTCAAAATAGCCAATGATTATAGCCTAGCTTAATATTGCATACCAGAAAAATTCTGAATAAATCAGGGAATTAGATGCGAAAATCGAAATTCAACAATTACTAGAAGAAAACAAGGCTGAATTTCTTACTGTGTTTAAAACCTGGATGTAGGAAAGCTTTTCTAATAATGATCGAAAACCAGAAGCACAATACAAATAAAAACAAAACAAAAATTTGACTATATGAAAATATGGACCTTTGTATAAACAAAGTTGAGCTTCCCTGGTATCTTGGCTGGTAAAGAATCCGCCTGCAGTGCAGGAGACCTGGGTTTGATCCCTCGGTTGGGAAGATCCCCTGGAGGAGGGCATAGCAACCCATTCCAGTACTCTTGCCTGGAGACTTCCGTGAACAGAAGAGCCTGGCGGGCTACAGTCCATGGGGTTGCAGAGTCAGACACAACTGAGTGACTGAGCACAGCGCATAATAAAAGTCATCTTCATATGCAAAGTCCAGAGTCAAACTATAGAATCCATGAAAACACTATTAGGACTGTTAAACATCATATTTTAAAGCATATACATGGAATCTAGAAAAATGGTACTGAAGAATTTATTTACAGGGCAGCAATGGAGAAACAGACATAGAGAATAGACTTACGGGCACGGGGAGAGGGGAGGAGAGGGTGAGATATACAGAAAGAGTAACATGGAAACTTACATTACCATATGTAAAATAGATAGCCAATGGGANTAGAAAAATGGTACTGAAGAATTTATTTACAGGGCAGCAATGGAGAAACAGACATAGAGAATAGACTTACGGGCACGGGGAGAGGGGAGGAGAGGGTGAGATATACAGAAAGAGTAACATGGAAACTTACATTACCATATGTAAAATAGATAGCCAATGGGAATTTGCTCTATGGGTCAGGGAACTCAAACAGGGGCCTGTATCAACTTAGAGGGGTGGGAGATGGGAGGGAGTTTCAAAAGGGAAGGGATGTATGTATACCTATGGCTCATTCACGCTGAGGTTTGAGAGAAAACAACAAAATTCTGTAAAGCAATTATCCTTCAATTAAAAAATAAATACATTTAAAAAAATGTGCAATGATATGAATAAGCATCTCACAAAAATTATACAGGCATATCTTGAAGATATTGCTAGTTCAGTTCAAACCACTGTACTAAAGATAATATTGTAATAAAAAAGACTATTAGGACTGTTTACTGAGTTTAGTGAGACTTGTACCATATTAGATCAATATACAAAAATCAAGTGTATTTCTATATAAGAGCAATAAACATACATATATGATTATAAAATTTCATTTATAATAAAACTGAAAGAATAAAAATGCCTAGGAATATGTTAAACAACAGAAATACAAGACTTACATATTGAAAACCATTGTTAAAAGAAATTTTAAAAGAACTGAATAACTAGAAAGGCATCCTGTGTTCATGGATCAGAATCTAAATATTGTTAAGATATAACCCTCCCCCAGTTAATCTATACATTTTTTGGGGGGTCAAAATTCCAGCTGTCTTTTTTGCAGAAGTCAACAAGATAATCTTAAAATTCATATGGAAAAAGCAAGGAACTGAGAATTAGCCAAACAGTTGGAAGAAGCCAAAATAGCCAAACTCAGAGGCATCGTATTTCAGTGTTCAACACGGTATGCTACTGGGATAACAACAGACATAAACTCAATAGGTACAAAAGAGAAATAACAAACTAACAAACCAATGAAAAATATTTGCAATTTATAAATGGCAAATCTCCTTAATATATAAGGAACACTCAAAAATAAGGGGGAAAAGACTAACAATCTGATAGAAAAATGGGGGGAAAGTATGGACACTTAACAGAAAAAGAAAATACATGTGAAAAGATGCTCAACAATTTCACTTATGATGAAAATGGAGACGAAAACTCCCTGGTGAGTTTCACACCTATCAAACTGATAAAAATTTACACGTTTGACAATATAATCAGGGCTGTGGGAAACTAGAACTCTCTGACATTTCTAAAAGGACTGCGAAAGGAATAACCATAACAGAAGGATAATTTAGCAATGTTTATAAAATTATATATTTACTTACTACTTTACTAAGTAACTCTACTATGAACTTACCCTCACAATTGTATCAAGCATCGTATGGCCAAGGTTATGGATAAAGCATTATGTATGGTACAAAGCATAGAAACAACTGAAATGCCCTTTCCCAAAGGAGGCTCGTTGGATAAAGCATGATATATCTATACATTTAAATACTATAAAATCAAGATAGACAATATGGAGGTATACAAAATGTTCACAGAAGCATTAATCATGATAGGCAAGAGAGGAGATAACCCAAACGTCTATCAATGATGAAAGAATAAATACAATGTAGTATATGGTATATCCACAACTGAGCATTACCTGGCAAAACATAAAAAAGGGGAAAGAAAAAGGCAAAAAAAAAGAAAAAAGGAATGATATATGGTATGGCATTGTAAACGATATGGTAAGTGAAACTGTTCCAAAGGAACACACATAGCATGACTTCAATATGAAATGTCCAGAATAGGCAAATCTATAAGGGCCCCCCCCCAAAAAATCTATGCTAAAGCCTTTCATTGTGTGGATCACAACAAATTGTGGAATATTTTTAATGAGATGGGAATACCAGATCACATTACGTGTCTCCTGAGAAACCTGTATGCAGGACAAGAAACAACAGTTAGAACTGGACATGGAACAATGGATAGGTTCCAAACTGGGAAAGGAATACATCAAGGCTGTCTATTGTCACCTTGCTTATTTAACTTATATGTACAGTACACCATGCAAAATGCTGGGCTGGATGAATCACAAGCTGGAATCAAGATGTCCAGGAGAAATATCAATATTCTCAGATATGCAGATGATACCACTGTAATGACAGAAAGTGAAAAGGAACTAAAGAGCTTCTCGATGAAGGTAAAAGAGGAGAGTGAAAAGTTAGCTTAAAACTCAGTCTTCAAAAAACTAAGATCATGGCAACTGGTCCTATCACTTCATGGCAAATAGATGGGGAAAATTGGAAACTGTGTCAGATTTCATTGCTTGGGCTCCAAAATCAATGTGGATTGTGACTGTAGCCATGAAATTAAAAGACACTTGCTTCTTGGACGAATAGCTCCTCAGTCCATGGGATTCTCCAGGCAAGAATACTGGAGTGGGTTGCCATTTCCTTCTCCAGGGGATCTTCCCAACCCAGGGATCAAACCCGGGTCTCCCACATTGGAGGTGGACACTTTAACCTCTGAGCCACCAGGGAAACCAGAAGACAAATATCAAAAAAGCAGAGATATCACTTTGCCAACAAAGGTGTGTATAGTCAAACCTATGGTTTTTCCAGTATCATGTATGGATGTAAGAACTGGATCATAAAGAAAGTTGGGCACCAGAGAACTGATGGTTTTCAACTGTGGTATCGGAGAAGACTCTTGAGAGTCCTGTGGGCTACAAGGAAATCAAACCAGTCAGTCCCAAAGGAAATCAGTCAGTCCTGAATAGTCCTTGGAAGGACTGATGCTGAAGCTGAAGCTTCAATACTTTGGCCGCCTTATGTGAAGAACTAACTCACTAAAAAAGACCTTGATCCTGGCAAAGACTGAGGGCAAGAGGAGAAGGGGGCAACAGAGAATAAGATGGTTGGATGGCATCACTATCTCAATGGACATGAGTTTGAGTAAACTCAGGGAGATAGTGAAGGTCAGAAAAGCCTGGCGTGCTGAAGTTGATAGGGCTGCCAAGAGTAGAACATGACTTAGTGACTGAACAACAATAATAGGGACACGAAGAATAGTTGTTGCCTAAACCTGGGAAGAATGAGGAAATTAGGGGTTAATCAACAAGGAATGTGGGGCTTCTTTCAGGGATAACAAAACTGTCCTGAAACTGACTGTGGTGATGGATGTACAACTCTGTGGATATACTAAAAGTTACTGGAGAGATGCTGTAAATGGGTGAACTCTATGGTTAATGAAATATATCTCAATAAATGCTTAGCTTTTCCTTGAACTCAGAGATTTGAAGAAGCAGACTCTGTCTCTTTATTAGTAGCTTAAAAGAAGCAAACCACCACTGAATTCCACAAGTCCAATAAAATAAAAGAGAGCCTGGATAAGAGTCTCAAGTCTCAGATGAGATCAAAGATTTGGTTGCTATCTTGATTCCCTTTGTGAGACAGAGAAGAAATGTCTAGACTCCTGAAATTCCAGGCAATCTGTGAGATAATAAATGGTTAATGTTCTGAGCTGCTAAGATTGTAGCAATTTGTAACACGGTAATAAAAAATTAATACATGTATATGTGTACATAATATATATTTATTTCATGGCTCTGTACAAGCCTAAAAGCATTGCTACACCTCAGTAACAATGACAACCT
>SJYX01020181.1:461070-495451 GCA_006410675.1 Oreotragus oreotragus
CCCTTGGTATCTCTAATTTTCTTGAAGAGATCTCTAGTCTTTCCCATTCTGTTGTTTTCCTCTATTTGTTTGCATTGATCGCTGAGGAAGGCTTTCTTATCTCTCCTTGCTATTCTTTGGAACTCGGCATCCAAATGGGTATATCTTTCGTTTCTCCCTTGCTTTTCGCCTCTCTTCTTTTCACAACTATTTGTAAGGCCTCCCCAGACAGCCATTTTGCTTTTTTGCATTTCTTTTCCATGGGGATGGTCTTGATCCCTGTCTCCTGTACAATGTCACGAACCTCCGTCCATAGTTCATCAGGCACTCTATCAGATCTAGTCCCTTAAATCTATTTCTCACTTCCACTGTATAGTCATAAGGGATTTGATTTAGGTCATACCTGAATGGTCTAGTGGTTTTCCCTACTTTCTTCAATTTAAGCCTGAATTGGGCAATAAGGAGTTCTTGATCTGAGCTACAGTCAGCTCCCGGTCTTGTTTTTGCTGAGTGTATAGAGCTTCTCCATCTTTGGCTACAAAGAGTATAATCACTCTGATTTCGGTGTCGACCATCTGGCGATGTCCATGTGTAGAGTCTTCTCTTGTGTTGTTGGAAGAGAGTGTTGCTATGACCAGTGTGTTCTCATGGCAAAACTCTACTAGCTTTTGCCCTGCTTCATTCCGTACTCCAAGGCCAAATTTGCCTGTTACTCCAGGTGTTTCTTGGCTTCCTACTTTTGTAACGAAAAGGACATCTGTAATGAAAAGGACATCCCTGTCTTAGTTCTAAAAGGTCTTGTAGGTTTTCATAGAACCGTTGAACTTCAGCTTCTTCAGCATTACTGTTTGGGGCATAAGCTTGGATTACTGTGATATTGAATGGTTTGCCTTGGAAACAGATGTCATTCTATCGTTTTTGAGATTGCATCCAAGTATCCAAGTACTGCATTTTAGATTCTTTTGTTGACCATGATGGGTACTCTATTTCTTCTAAGGGATTCCTGCCCACAGTAGTAGATATAATGGTCATCTGAGTTAAATTTACCCATTCCAGTCCATTTTAGTTCGCTGATTCCTAGAATGTCAACGTTCACTCTTGCCACCTTCTGTTTGACCACTCCAGTTTGCCTTGATTCATGGCCCTAACATTCCAGGTTCCTATGCAATATTGCTCTTTACAGCATCAGACCTTGCTTCTATCACCAGTCAAATCCACAACTGGGTATTGTTTTTGCTTTGGCTCCATCCTTTCATTCTTGCTGAAGTTATATCTCCACTAATCTCCAGTAGCATATTCGACATCTACTGACCTGGGGATTTCCTCTTTCAGTATCCTATCATTTTGCCTTTTCATACTGTTCATGGGGTTCTCAAGCCAAGAATACTGAAGTGGTTTGCCATTCCTTTCTCCAGTGGACCACATTCTGTCAGACCTCTCCACTATGACCCATCCGTCTTGGGTGGCCCCACACAGCATGGCTTAGTTTCACTGAGTTAGACAAGGCTGTGGTCCATTTGATCAGATTGACTGGTTTTCTGTGATTATGGTTTAGTGTGTCTGCCCTCTGATGCCCTCTCACAACACCTACCATCTTAACTTGGGTTTCTCTCACCTTCGACGTGGGGTATCTCTTCATGGCTGTTCCAGCAAAGCGCAGCGGCTGCTCCTTACCTTGAATGAGGTTGCCCCTCCTGACCCGGAACATGGAGTAGCTCCTCTAGGCCCTCCTGTGCCCGCGCAACCACCGCTCCTTGGACGTGGGGTTGCTCCTCTTGGCCACCGCCCCTGACCTTGGACATGGGGTAACTCCTCTCAGCTGCCGCCCCTGACCTTGGACGTGGGATAGCGCCTCTCAGCCGCCGCCCCTGACCTTGGACATGAGGTAGCTCGTCTCAGCCGCTGCCCCTGACTCGGTGGCTGCAGCAACGCTCCCTGTCTTGGTGATGTCCAAGATCACTGTCTGCAGCTTGTCTAATGTCTGGTTCCTCAGCTGCTTGGCTTCCTGCTCTGTCAGAAATGCAGCCAGACCTGTATATCCTACCCAAATTTATCAACATTTTGCTACATTTGCTTTATGTCCCTCTATACAAACATACACATTTTTGCAGGGGAAAAAATTTTTGTCCCTTGAAAGTTCTGAAAGCAAGTTGCAGACATTCAGCCCTCTGCATTTTAGCAATTAACCCCTTCAACTAGGATACTTTCCTAACTGATCACAATGCCATTATCATATGTTAGAAAAAAAGCAGTATATCAATAATATTATTAATATACAAACCATATTTATATTTTCCCAGTTGTCCTAAAAGTCTTTTATTTCAGTTTATTTTGTTTTCTTTGAATCTAGAATCCAAACAGTTAACATTTATTACATGAGATTGCTATGTCTATTATTTTATTCTAGAATGTTCCCCATCTTTTGTTTTTTATTTATTTGATGCTTTTTAAGGAGCTTAAACTTATTTTATAGAATGTACTGCATTCCACAATTTTAAAATTATTTCTTCATAATTAAATTTAGGTTAAATCTTGATATGAATATTACAAATGTGACATTCTTAGTATTGCCATATTGGATCATTTGGTTAAGGTGGTATCCACCAGATCTCTCCAACATAAAGATATATTTTTATTATTGTAAATTAGTAGATAAACCGTGGGTGATATTTAAGGCTGTGGCTTGTTCTCTAGCAGTCTTTTTTTTTTTTTAATCTAATATTTTAGCATCCATTATGATCATTGCCTGAAGTGGTGTGTTCGTTTTTAGTTGCTAACTGGTAATTTTCTAACTCTGTCATTTCTTCAGCACTTATTAGCTGATTCTTTTCTCTGAGCATGAGCTTTGANTTTTTTTTTTTTAATCTAATATTTTAGCATCCATTATGATCATTGCCTGAAGTGGTGTGTTCGTTTTTAGTTGCTAACTGGTAATTTTCTAACTCTGTCATTTCTTCAGCACTTATTAGCTGATTCTTTTCTCTGAGCATGAGCTTTGACTTTTCCTCCCTTTGCACTCTCTCTGTTTTTCTTCTCTTTTGAATATCATATGGATTCATAAAAATTTTAATGTATTACTATCATAATCCATTGCCATCATTTTGTGGAGAAATGCTGAAATTTCCCATATTTTTTCACAGGAGACACTTTGGCTGGATCTTGTTTGTTTTAAACATAACCTCATTCATCTTTGAGCATTTCCCTATTTTTCTGTGACAGAAAGGTATCATTCACTCAGGTCCTTCTGTTTACTTTGGTATTTGTTTTTTACTTCTTTGCAGCTGTTTTTCAGATTTACCTTGTACTTTCCTTGCCTCGGATTATGCATCAGTTATTTGACTCAAGAAGTTCTGGTTTCTTTTAATGAGAATTATTAGTTAGAAATCACAATCTGGGTACTTGACATGCTGTTTACTGCTAGGTTGTCATTGTTACTGAGGTGTAGCAATGCTTTTAGGCTTGTACAGAGCCATGAAATAAATATATATTATGTACACATATACATGTATTAATTTTTTATTACCGTGTTACAAATTGCTACAATCTTAGCAGCTCAGAACATTAACCATTTATTATCTCACAGATTGCCTGGAATTTCAGGAGTCTAGACATTTCTTCTCTGTCTCACAAAGGGAATCAAGATAGCAACCAAATCTTTGATCTCATCTGAGACTTGAGATTCTTATCCAGGCTCTCTTTTATTTTATTGGACTTGTGGAATTCAGTGGTGGTTTGCTTCTTTTAAGCTACTAATAAAGAGACAGAGTCTGCTTCTTCAAATCTCTGAGTTCAAGGAAAAGCTAAGCATTTATTGAGATATATTTCATTAACCATAGAGTTCACCCATTTACAGCATCTCTCCAGTAACTTTTAGTATATCCACAGAGTTGTACATCCATCACCACAGTCAGTTTCAGGACAGTTTTGTTATCCCTGAAAGAAGCCCCACATTCCTTGTTGATTAACCCCTAATTTCCTCATTCTTCCCAGGTTTAGGCAACAACTATTCTTCGTGTCCCTATTATTGTTGTTCAGTCACTAAGTCATGTTCTACTCTTGGCAGCCCTATCAACTTCAGCACGCCAGGCTTTTCTGACCTTCACTATCTCCCTGAGTTTACTCAAACTCATGTCCATTGAGATAGTGATGCCATCCAACCATCTTATTCTCTGTTGCCCCCTTCTCCTCTTGCCCTCAGTCTTTGCCAGGATCAAGGTCTTTTTTAGTGAGTTAGTTCTTCACATAAGGCGGCCAAAGTATTGAAGCTTCAGCTTCAGCATCAGTCCTTCCAAGGACTATTCAGGACTGACTGATTTCCTTTGGGACTGACTGGTTTGATTTCCTTGTAGCCCACAGGACTCTCAAGAGTCTTCTCCGATACCACAGTTGAAAACCATCAGTTCTCTGGTGCCCAACTTTCTTTATGATCCAGTTCTTACATCCATACATGATACTGGAAAAACCATAGGTTTGACTATACACACCTTTGTTGGCAAAGTGATATCTCTGCTTTTTTGATATTTGTCTTCTGGTTTCCCTGGTGGCTCAGAGGTTAAAGTGTCCACCTCCAATGTGGGAGACCCGGGTTTGATCCCTGGGTTGGGAAGATCCCCTGGAGAAGGAAATGGCAACCCNCCAGCTTGAACACCTGGAAGTTCACAGTTCACGTATTGCTGAAGCCTGGCTTGGAGAATTTTGAGCATTTCTTTACTAGCGTGTGTAATTTCTAAGAGATGCTCAGGTTGGAAAATACTGTGTTTTTACAGAGAAAAAAATAACTACATGTGTATTAAAAAGTATTACTTCACTTTTCAAATTTCTAGTTTCTAATACTATCATTGCTATAGCAATGATGATGTAATTTGTAATTGCTACACTTTAAGACATGTTAATTTCCAATTTTCGTCACAAAATTATATTTTCTTATCTCTCCCATGAATTCTGATGGCATTTAGAGCTTGAGACATACATTTCCTAAGGGAAGGCTATATAATTTTCTAGTCTAAAGAACAGACTGGAGGAATATCTCACAAGCTGAGGTAACAGATTTCTGGCAAAGTTTTCCTGGTAAAATACATATAATGTAAAATTTCCCATTTTAACAAATCTTATGTGTGTACCTCAGGGTATTAAGTACATTCACAGTTATACTTTATACAACCATCACTGCATCTATCTAGAGAACACTCCATCTTGTATAACTGAATCTGTATACCCACTGAACAATAACTGCCACCAGCCCCTGGTAACCACCACTCTCCATTCTGTTTCCATGCATTTGACTATTCTAGGTACCTATCATAAGTGGAATGACAGGTACCTAGAGTACTCAAATATGACTGGCTCTTCACCTGAAATAATACTTAAAAAATTCATCCATATTGTAGGAGGTGTCAAAATTCCTTCTTTTTTAAGGCTACATAATATTCCATTGTATGAACGGGATATAATTTTTAAATTATCTTAATTCTTATTTTTTATTAGAGTATAGTAAATCATGTTATTAAAAGTCCATCAGGAATAAAGTATCACTAGAGGGAGCTAGAACAACAGCTGATGCTTATTCAATGCGAGATACAAACATATTTGTACATAACCAGGTGGCTCAAGTGGTAAAGAGTCTATCTGCCAGGGCAAGATATACAGAATTGTGAGGTCGAGCCCTGGGGTGCGAAGAACCCCTACAGCAGGAAATGGCAACCCACTCCAGTATTCTTGCCTAGGAAATTCCATGGACAGAGGAGCCTGATGGCTTCAGTTCATGGGATTGCAAAGAGTTGGGACACGACTGAGCATATAAACACACGCAAGCTTCTGTAAAAAACAGAACAATATGTAAATGTGGTTATGGACTCCCTTCCAGTGCTTCTCCATTTCTAAGTGGCAGACTGAACTTTCATAAACCATTATCGTTTCTGAGACTAAACAGTGATGATCTGGTATGTTCTACCCTACATTAGGGGCTAAATCAATCACATGTGGAGAGTTATTAATCAGTTCTGTTAACGCAATCTGTATTTATTATTTGTATTATTATCATAAAATGACTTTTGGGGGACTTCCCTGGCGGTACAGTGGTCAAGAAAGTGCCTGCCAATGCAAGAGACAGGNGGCAGACTGAACTTTCATAAACCATTATCGTTCCTGAGACTAAACAGTGATGATCTGGTATGTTCTACCCTACATTAGGGGCTAAATCAATCACATGTGGAGAGTTATTAATCAGTTCTGTTAACGCAATCTGTATTTATTATTTGTATTATTATCATAAAATGACTTTTGGGGGACTTCCCTGGCGGTACAGTGGTCAAGAAAGTGCCTGCCAATGCAAGAGACAGGCGTTTCATCCCTCCTCTGGAAGGATCCCATATTCCAGGGAGCAACGCAGCCTGTATGCCACAACTACCGCATGCTCTAGACTGCACTGTGTGCACCGCACAGCCTGTGTGCTTCAGAGCCACGCTCTGCAACAAAGCCTGAGCACTGCCACAAAGAGGAGCCCCTGACTGGACAAAGTCTTCGAGCAGCAACGAAGACCCAGTGCAGCCAAAGGAAAAAAAGACTCTGAGGACTTCCCTGATGGTGCAGTGGTTAAGACTCTGCACTTCCAATGCAGAGGGCACAAGTTAAATCCCTGGTGGGGGAACTAAGATACCACATGCCGTGGTGAAAAAAAAAAAAAAAAAAAAGAAAAAAGACTTTTTCTAGGACAAAAGAGGCTAGAGGCTCTTTTTATAGTTTAATTATGATGGGTGACTGCAGAGAAACAGAGTATAGAAAACAGGATTTAAAAGATAAATGCAAAAAAAAATAATTATAAATGTGTTTTAGGGCACAAAATGAATGAAGATGTAGTCTGTAATGTCAATAATAAAAATGAGGCATAGAGCTTTACAGGAATAGTATTTTTGCATGTGACTGAAGTTGGTATCAATCCAAATTACAGGTTTATATCTTTAGGAAGTTATATGTAATCTCCATGGTAACCAACGACACAATAGCGATAAGTGAAGTGTTAGTCGCTCAGTCGTGTACAACTCTTTGAGACCTCATGGACTCACCAGGTTCCTCTGTCCATGGAACTCTCCAGGCAAGAATACTGGTGTGGGTTGCCATTCCCTTCTCCAGGGGTTCTTCTCAACCCAGGGACTGAACCTGGGTCACCTGCATTGTAGGCAGATTCTTTACCATCTGAGCCACCAGGAAAGCCCAAAACAGCTATAGAATATACACAAAGCAGATTGAGAAGGGAATCAAACAGGTAACTACAAGATCAGCTAAGTACAAAAGAAGGCAGTATTGGAGGAAATGAGGGACAAAAAGCTATAAGACATATGGAAGACAAAATAACAAGCATAAATCTTTTCTTATTAGTAACTACTTTAAATGTAAATAGATGAGACTTTCCAATCAAAGGTACAGAGGAACAAAATGGATAGAAAGCATGACCCAACTACATACAAGCTATATGTAAGTGATTCACTTTAGATCCAAAGACAGGAACAAAAAAGAGAGACTTTAAGTAAAAAAAGTTACAAAGGACAATGAAGAACATTAAATATTGACAAGAGAGCCCATTCACCACAAAGTTATAACAATTATATATTTAAAAAATCCACCAAACATCAGAGGATCCAAAATATATGACGGAAACATGGACAGAATATGAGAGAAATGGACACTTGTACAATAACAGCTGGCAAATTTCAACTTACCAATTTCAATAAATGTTAAACAACCACATATAAGACCAATAAATATTAGAACATTATAAACCAACAGGGATCTAACAGAACAAGATTCCACCTGACAACAGAAGATTACATAGTTTTCTCAAGTGCACACTGAAGATTCTTCAGGAAGACCATGTTAGGCTACAAAAGAACTCAATAAATCAAAAATTATTAAAACCATACAGAATAGCTTTTCTGATCACAAAGGAATGAAACTAGATAAGAAATAAAACTGAAAAATTCACTTACATGAGAAACTAAACAACATACTTGTAAGCAACTGGATCAAATAGAAAATCAAAAGGGAAATTGGAAAATATTTTGAAATGAATGAAAACAAAAATAGGACAAAACAAAACTTAGGTGGTGCAGTAAAAGCAGTGCTAAGAGGAAAATTTAGATGTGAAAACAGATTAACAGAGTAGAAAGATTGCAAATCAGTAAATAACTGTATGATGAACACTCAGTGGTGCAATGCAGCCACTGTGGAAAAGTTTGGTGGTTTTTTAAAAAGCTAAATATAAAATCACCATATGATCTAACAATTTTACCCCTAAGTTTATACACGAAGGACTGAAAACAGGAACCTGAACAGATAAACGTATGTCAGTGTTCACTGCAGCATTGTTCACAATAGCCAAAAGACAGAAATAACCCAAGTGCTCATCAACAGATGAATAAACAAAATGTGGTATGTATGTACAATGGAGTATTACCCAACCATAAAAAGGAATGAAGTTCTGATATATGCTACGACATAAATGAAAGTTAGAGACATTATCAGCAGCAGCAGCAGAGACATTATGTTAAATAAAATAATCCAGACCCCAAAGCACAAATATTGTGTATGTTTCCACTAACATGGGGCACCCAGATGAGGTAATTATAGAGACTGAAAGTACATGAGACACTATGGTGGGCTGAGGAGAGTTTTAGTAGGAGTGGAAGTTTTTGCTTAACTATTAAAGAGTTCTATTTAGGGTAATGAAAAAATTCTGGAAATAGTGGTTATGTTACACAACACTGAATTAATGTCACTGAAATATAACTTTAAGAAGGGCTAAAATGCCAAATTTTATAAGTATTTCAGAATTAAAAAATTAATAATGTAATATACCAAAAGCTGATGACTTGTACCATTGAAACAGGTTACTGTATATGTGAATTACGTCTCAATAAAACTGTTTACTTAAAAGAAAGAGGATAGAAAACATACTCTAGGAGATATGAAACAACTATTTGGAAGAGTGAGATGCAGAAGAAACAGTTAAGATTTACTCTTGAGTGTCTACTGTATGCCAGTCATTTTGCATATATCATCACACTTAGGTACTCCACAGAATCTTTCGTATAGAGTGCTTGAACCTGCATCTCCTGTGGCTCCTGCATCAGCAGGCGGATTCTTTACCACTGAGCCATCTGGAAAACCATACTAGTTTCATATTTTAGAAACAAAACAATTCAGTTTGAGATGATGAAAAAGTTCTGCAGGTGGACAGTGGTGATATTTGCATAACAAGGTAATGTACTTAATGGTAGTGAATGGTGCACTTAAAATGATTAAAATAGTAAATTTTATGACATATATTTAACCACAATATAGTTAATTTAAAATTTTAAAACATGAAGCTACTTTTGTTTTAAAAACTTTTACTTGGAACATTTCCTGATTATGATTTATTTGTATTTGATACCCAAAGCAAAGGCTTCTTCAAAAGCAAAGATAAACTGAAAAGCTTCTGCACAGCACAGGAAACCATAAGCAAGATTAAAAGTTAAACTATTTAATAGTAGAAAATATTTGCAAATTATATCTGATAAGGGGTTAATACACAAAATTTATAAAGAACTCATACAACTCAAGAGCAAAAACAAACAAACAAACAATCTTATTTAGAAATGGGCAGATGATCTGAATAGACATTTTTCCAACTAGGACATACAGAAGACCAATAGGTACATTAAAGTATGTTCACTGGCTGGGAAATGCGAATCAAAACAACAATGAGCTATCACCTTCAAACTGTCAGGATGGTTATTATCAAAAAGACAAGAAATAGCAATTGCTAGTGAGGATGTGAAGAAAAGGGAATCCTTGTGTACTGCTGGTCAGAATGTAAACTGGCACAGCCACTATGGAAAGCAGTAAGGATGTTCTTCAAAAAATGAAGACTAGAACTACCAATGACCTAACAATTCTACTTCTGGGTATTAATCCGAAGTAAGCAAAAAAAAAACCTATCTTGAAAAGATCACCGTACCTTCATGTTCACTACAGTGTTATTTACAATAGCGAAGATAAGGAAACAACCTAAGTGTCTCCTGAGAGATGAATGTGATATGTATATATATAGACACACACAAATAAATAATGGACTATTATTCAGTCTGCAAGAATATTAAACCAGTCAATCCTAAAATAAATCAGTCCTGAATATTCATTGGAAGGACAGTTGCTGAAGCTGAAGATTCAATACTCTGGCTACCTGATGTGAAGAACTGACTAATTAGAAAAGACCCTGATGCTGGGAAAGACTGAAGGCAAGAGGAGAAGGGAACGACAGAGGATGAGAGGCTGGATGGCATCACTAACTTGATGGACGTGAGTCTGAGCAAGCTCTGGGAGTTGGTGATGGATGGAGAAGCCTGGTGTGCTACAGTCCATGGGGTCGAAAAGAGTCAAGACACATGGTGGCAGATGTTTAACTACACTTATGTGATTATTTTGCAGATTCACAAACACCTAACATGTTGTACAGCTGAAGCCAATATAATTTTGTGGTTCAATTATACCTCAATAAATAAACACCCATTATTTTTGCTTTCTTAGTGATTAAGATAAAATCAGATAAACTGAAATTTTTACCTTGTTTTGTTAAAATGATCTGTGGGACTCCAGCAAGTCATTTAACCTTTTATTAGCTTCGGTTTTCGCATCTGTCAAATGAAGGATTAGGGCTAGCTGAAATGAGGGAAGTTGAATGTGGATGGGGGCAAGGGATATACGGGAATCTTTGTACTCTCCACTCTGTTTTGCCTAAAACTGCCCTAAAAAAGTTTATTAGTTAACAATAAAAATTGAAAACTATTGCTACTCCATGGCTTCCCAGGTGTCTCCGTGGGTATTTGCCTGCCAATGCAGGAGCCAAAGGTTTGATCCCTGGGTCGAGAAGATCCCCTGGAGGAGGAAATGGCAACCCACTCCAGCACTGCTGGTTGGAAAATTCCATGGACAGAGGAGCCTGGTGGGCCACAATCCATGAGGTAGCAAAAAAGTCAGACACAACTAAGCACGCAGGCACGCCATTCTATTGATACTAAATAGTAATGGCGTGAGGTTTGCATTCATCCAGTCTGAACTCCTATTGAAGCCGAATTTAGACCTACAATGTTCCTAAAGAATTTCAGGGGAAAATGAACCATATTCTGGTATTTAATCCAACCGTAACCATGAGATTATCTATAACAAAGAAATTTTAATGCAGTACCCCTTGAACCTCAGTTTCTGCAATGCAGCATGATTTACTGGTGAAATAAGAGTGGTGGAACCTCTAGGCATTAAAAACCCCAATAATAATTATTTTGATGATAAATTTTGTAAACTTAAGTTCTTTAACTTTTCTGTGTCAGTTTCTTAAACAGCAGATAGTAACCATCTACTTTACTGTTTCCCACAGATTTAATATGAAAGCATTCTAAAAATTTAAATAATATATCAAATGTAAAATGGTACCATGCTTTCATTTTATTTCCAAAGATACGTTTTATTTTGAGGAAATGACAGCGAAGTGTAAACATTATGTATTATACACATAATATAAATACTATAGTATTAATATATAATAAATACATCTATATTTTACACATATATTAATTCCCATGCAAACAAGCAATGTTCTGTAAGCCTGAAAGTTATAGTTATCCTATTTCCTATAACAGATTTAGTACTCAAAAGGAGCCTATAAATCAAAGAAAGCATATGTTTTATTTTTATAAAACACAGAAGTCACAATTTTTGAGTTAGGATAGTCTTAAGATATGAAGTATGTAGCTCAATCAGTTCAGTTCATTTGCTCTGTCGTGTTTGACTCTTTGTGACCCCATGAATCGCATGTAGTTCAATAGCTTCACTTTATATATCAAGTTTCATTTTTACCATTCCCAGGGAAACTAAGCAGTCTGCCCAAAACATTATGTGACAGTGACTGAACTAAAAGCAGAAACCTCCTCCAACAAAAGAACCAAAAGCTCCCTTTCAAAGTAGTGTTAATATTCGATATGCTATTTTACCATAATAAAGTTCACTCTCCAATTCACCTGAAGTACATCTGGTATTTCATATTCTTTAAAATCCCTATTAGATAAAACTTAAATTCCAAAATACAGCATTTTTACAACTACAAGATATAGAAAAGACATAAAAAATAAGAAGTGAATACCCCATACCCCATTCCAAACCCTATAAGCTAGACGTGTATGCTGCTGCTAAGTCGCTTCAGTTGTGTCCAACTCTGTGCGACCTCATAGACGGCTCCCCCGTCCCTGGGATTCTCCAGGCAAGAACACTGGAGAGGGCTGCCATTTCCTTCTCCAATGCATGAAAGTGCAAAGTGAAAGTGAACTCGCTCAGTCGTGTCCGACCCTTAGCGACCCCATAGACTGCAGCCTACCAGGCTCCTCCGTCCATGGGATTTTCCAGGCAAGAGTACTGGAGTGGGGTGCCATTGCCTTCTCTGTAGACGTGTATAGCAGGCACAAAAATATATAACCTCCTCCTCAAATAAAAATTCCCAGAAGCTGGGAATATGTAGATCTAATTAAAGTTTCTAATCTGTTGACTTTAAAATAGGGAGATTATTCTGGATTATCTGGGTAGGCCCAACTTAATCACAAGGGTCCTTATAAATGAAAGAGGAATATAAATGAGGCAGAGTCAGTAGAAAAAAAAAAAAAGTAAAAACAGAACCAAGGTTGAAGTGATTCAATGTGAGGACTCAACCTCAATGATCTCAATGTCTTTATTGCTGGTTCTGAACACAGAAGTGGCCCCAAGCCAAGGTTTTCGAGTAGCCTCCTGATTCTGCAAAGGGAAGAGAAAGAATTCTACCCTAGAGCCACTAAAAGAAACACAGTTGTGCTAACTCCTTGAGTTTAGCCTAGAGAGATTCAATTCAGACTTCTGACCTCAGGGACTATAAAATAACTTTGACTTGCTTTAAGCAAAGACATTTTTTGGTGCCTATATACGTACATGTACATAGTCATATTCATGGTAATAGAGGCTCACTTAATCTAAGGAATACTGGCCATACCACTTTTATCCAGTATAGTAGTTAATGACATCATGACACACCCAGGAATACAAAGCAAAAGATTGGGATCATCACTGACTCTAGCCCAGTTCTTTACTCCCCTACCAACCAATCAGTGTTTAATTCATTTCAATTTTAATGTCAAAAAATTACAAGAGTCCCCCTTTTCCAACATCTAGCCACTGCTATCACATTAGATCTATCTTGGGAAATCAGACTATAACCTTCCTAATAGCCTTCTTACATACTAAAAGTCTTCTTACTTCTAATATTTGCTCATCTAATTCATCTTCCATACTGACAGTGTGGTCTTATCTTGATTCAATTTTAATTGACTCACACTCTCCCCTCACAACTTTTTAAAACCTATAATGATTTACACAAAAAAGAATAAACTTGAAATTGTATCATTCTGTGACCAAAAAAACCCCCACAAATTTCTCAAGCATGGAGGACTTTTAAGGCAGCAAAACTATTTTGTGCTACTACAATGGAAGATACCTGTCATTATACATTTACCCAAATCCATAGAATGTACAACACCAAAAGCAAACCCAAATGTCTATTACAAACTTTGAGTGATACTGTGTCGATACAGGTTCACTGTCAAAAAGGTACCCCTGTGGTATATAAGGATAGGGAATATATTCAATATCTCTGTACTTTCCAACAATTCTGTTGGGAACCTAAAACTGTTCTAAACAATTGTTTATTTTTTTCAAAACAAACAACCTACACCCTAACTGCTATCAATAAAAAGCAGCCAGCCCACAAGAATATATTGGCTTTGTGGCTTTTAAGAATGCACACATGTATTTGACAAATGTTTTAAGAAAAATCCCCAATAAACCATTTTCTTACTATTTATTTCTGTGAGATGAAGAACGAGTTCTAGCATAAACGAGGTCCTTTCCAGAGTGAAAGACTTCTGCCTGACTAGAGACATTTTAAAACACTGATGTAGTTGATGATACTGGTCTTCTGAGGCACAGACTGATTTTATGATTAATCTCCCATTTTTCAGAATTTAATCCAGGAAAAGCACATTAGTAAAAAAGTACGACTTAAATTTTAGTAAAAAATTTCACACATATCTGCTTTTCTATTCAGCAAAAACACTGCTTTAAAATCATAACTGTGTAAGATCTTCCCAAAATATATATTAATTTTCTTATTTGTAACGACAGAATGCTATTTTTTTTCTGCACTGTCATCTGAAACAATGACCATTACTTTTCGGCCTTCCCTGTGGCTGAAGTGTGCTTACATGTCTGTAGTTTGGTCAGTAGCTATAAGGTTTTGTAGTTTTCTTTCTTAGATTAGCAGCTGTATCGAATTACCAATAGACTTGTTGGTCTAAATAACAAAATGTTATTTCCACTCTTCTGGAGGATGGAAAGTCCAAGATCAGGGTTCAGTTCTAAGTGAGAGCCTTCTCCCTGGCTTGCAGATACTGCTTTCTTGTTATACTCTCATATGGTAGAGAAAGAAATCATCTCTCTCAGTGTCTCTCTTTATGAGGGTGTTGATCTCATTCAGGAGGGCTCCACCACATGATCTGATTACTTCCCAAATCTGTCATCTCCAAATATCACCACACTAGGGATTAGCGCTTTAATATATGAAATTTGAGGCAGACACATTCAGTTCACAATGCTTCCTTACAAAGAAGGTACATGTTTTTTACTCCCTTTCCTCTTTTATACTTTCTGCAATCAAGACTTTATGATAGTTATCCTGGAACAAAATGTAACCATAGGAACGCAAGCTTGGTGCTGAAATAGAAGAACAGAATAAAAGGAGTCTAGGTCCCTGAAGATACTGTGAAGATGGCATGTTAACTCTGAACTGTGTACTTCACAACTTCTTATAAACTAAAGGAATATAAATGTTTATCTTTAAAGGGTCTTGATTATTTATGAGGACTTCCTATCATTAGCTGTTGAAACTAAGCTTAATAAAACACTTCACAACATAAGCAGCAGAAATGGACTCAAAGAGTTTATGTGCTATCTATCTCGATGACAAATTAATGAAAGGTCATTTCAATCAATGCAAAATAAAGTGCTACGGTTTTCATGTTGATCACTTTAACCACATCAAGTCAGATGCATCTCTAAAACATAACCATTCCTCTTTCAATTTCATTCCTTTCTTGACTAAACTCAGACCTCATGACCTTTGATGATTATTGTCAATTTCTGCCATTAGTAACTCCCTCATTCATTTTTCCACTCTGTAGCCAGAGTTATCATCTTAAAACACAAAGCTTCACTTTTCACTTCCTTTTAAAAAAAATAGCATTTTAAATTTCATGTAGCTTAGTGGCGTAAGTATCTTGAGTCAGTAAAGTCCATGGTTTTGTGGTCCCTATCACACAATGCTTACTTTCCACACCATTACATTTCAGAAAAAGTGAACTTCTAAGTTGTTCTAATATATGAAAAATTTTATCCTAGTATGTGCCTTGGTACATGATATTCTATGTAACAGGAATGCCCTATTCCATCTTGCAGACTACTGTGAACCTCTAAAACCAAACTCTGCTATACTCCTGTGAATCACTTCTTAATGATATAGTTAGTTGATAGCTCTTTGGGTTTCTAAAAATTCTCAATCAGAGGACTTATTAAGCTGTACTTTCCCAAGGGAATATGAAATTCTTAAAAGTACGGAGTACTTTACTCCTCTGGCAAATAGTTTGGAACACAGAAAGCATTTAACAAGTGAGGAATCAAATGAGGAATGAGTGTAGAAAATCATCAAGATTATTTTTAGATACATACACAGTGCTCCCTTTCTTATTTTCAATTAACAAAAAAGGCACCATTAGAATCCAAACCATAGAAAATATAATCTAGAAAGGCAGAGAGAGGATAAAAGATCAGGGAAAATAATCAGCCCCACAAAACATATCATAAGTACAGTGAACACTGAGGTACTTGTGATGAGATTTGTATTTGTGTATATTACATTTGTATTGGGTTTTTTTTTCCTTGATATTCAAACTATTATTTAAAACATGGAAGAATAACAGGTCTTTAAAGGATGTCAGCTGACAGGTACCACTACTTACTCTGTAGTTTTGTATACATCAGAATACAGCCCTGCTTTCTGATACTTCTTCTTTGGGGGACGTGGGGCCTTCTTTTCTCTTGGGATGAGAGAAAGCACAGGCTGCAAGGTACTTTCAGGTTCGGGAGGTTTGGCTGGGGTTTCAGGAGGACTGGGAATCTCAACTGCTGCTTCAGTAAAGCTAGAAAGAGAAGTTTAAAGATAATTTTATGGTGAATTTTTTTTTCCCTACAAATGATTATCTATTAAAAAAAACATCACAGCAATTAAAAAAAAAAAGAGAGATGGGGACTTCCTTATCTGGTCATGGAGGAATAACAGATACCAGATTTGTCCTCCTGATAGAAACTAATAGAAACACAGCAAACTACTATAAACCTGGAGAAAGTTTATGAAACAATTATCAGACATTTTGTACTGCAGCACTGTGATTCCTGAGAAAATCGGAAAAAAAAAAAAGAAAGAAACCGATAACCTGCTTTTATAAGAACAACTGAGGTAGAGGGAGTAGACCCAAAGCAGAGAATGGCCAACTGAATGAGCTGAAAAGAGAGCTCAGACTATGGAGGGACTGAGATAGTTAGAATTCATGAGGCAGAGTACTGGAGTGGAGAGAGTAAAGGAGAAAAACAACTTTAGAAATCTGTGTAAGGGTCTTCTTTAGTACACTATCTATCAGTACTAGGTTTGTATATGTGCAAGGTGAAATTCCATAAAGCTGGACAAAGAACCACTAGAATATTACAACCCAAACAATTTCCAGACCTCACACATGATGACAGATACTCAGAATCCACTAGGGAGAGTGAAAGACACTGCCCAACACTAGGCATTCAATAGAGATCCCAGAAGGTAACATTCTCCATCTTTGTATGACAACTATCTCTGGAGTAAAAGCCAGTCCTAATAAAGCTTAAAAATTATCCTCAAAAGAATCCAAACCTATCCACAAGTAACTTAACTGATGGCCAAAATAAAATCAAACCTATAAAAAAGAACAAAACAGACACACAATAATGTGACACTTATAATTTCAAAAATTCAAAATAATAAAAAAAAGAGCGATGACCAAAATTTTCTAAATATGACAAAAAGAGCCCAAAGTTCCAAGAAGTTAAACAAACCATAAGCAATATAAGCTAAAACAAGTATGGTTTATCATAATAAACTTGTTGGAAAGTACTGATAAAGAAAATAAAAGGAGTAAGATAAAAAATACACAATCTATATACAGGAGTACAAAAATAAGAATAAATGCAGATTTCATGTTTCAAATAATGCAAGCTAGAAGGCAATGAAAAAACATCTATAATTGCTAAAAGGAGGGGAAGGGAGGAGCCTGTCAAAAGAGAATTTTAAATCAATCAAAAACACCTTTAAAAGTTAAGGGGAATACAGTTCGAGGCAAGGATGAAATAGTCACTTCTACTAAAAAAAAAAAAGTAAAAACAGAACCAAGGTTGAAGTGATTCAATGTGAGGACTCAACCTCAATGATCTCAATGTCTTTATTGCTGGTTCTGAACACAGAAGTGGCCCCAAGCCAAGGTTTTCGAGTAGCCTCCTGATTCTGCAAAGGGAAGAGAAAGAATTCTACCCTAGAGCCACTAAAAGAAACACAGTTGTGCTAATTCCTTGAGTTTAGCCTAGAGAGATTCAATTCAGACTTCTGACCTCAGGGACTATAAAATAACTTTGACTTGCTTTAAGCAAAGACATTTTTTGGTGCCTATATACGTACATGTACATAGTCATATTCATGGTAATAGAGGCTCACTTAATCTAAGGAATACTGGCCATACCACTTTTATCCAGTATAGTAGTTAATGACATCATGACACACCCAGGAATACAAAGCAAAAGATTGGGATCATCACTGACTCTAGCCCAGTTCTTTACTCCCCTACCAACCAATCAGTGTTTAATTCATTTCAATTTTAATGTCAAAAAATTACAAGAGTCCCCCTTTTCCAACATCTAGCCACTGCTATCACATTAGATCTATCTTGGGAAATCAGAGTATAACCTTCCTAATAGCGTTCTTACATACTAAAAGTCTTCTTACTTCTAATATTTGCTCATCTAATTCATCTTCCATACTGACAGTGTGGTCTTATCTTGATTCAATTTTAATTGACTCACACTCTCCCCTCACAACTTTTTAAAACCTATAATGATTTACACAAAAAAGAATAAACTTGAAATTGTATCATTCTGTGACCAAAAAAACCCCCACAAATTTCTCAAGCATGGAGGACTTTTAAGGCAGCAAAACTATTTTGTGCTACTACAATGGAAGATACCTGTCATTATACATTTACCCAAATCCATAGAATGTACAACACCAAAAGCAAACCCAAATGTCTATTACAAACTTTGAGTGATACTGTGTCGATACAGGTTCACTGTCAAAAAGGTACCCCTGTGGTATATAAGGATAGGGAATATATTCAATATCTCTGTACTTTCCAACAATTCTGTTGGGAACCTAAAACTGTTCTAAACAATTGTTTATTTTTTTCAAAACAAACAACCTACACCCTAACTGCTATCAATAAAAAGCAGCCAGCCCACAAGAATATATTGGCTTTGTGGCTTTTAAGAATGCACACATGTATTTGACAAATGTTTTAAGAAAAATCCCCAATAAACCATTTTCTTACTATTTATTTCTGTGAGATGAAGAACGAGTTCTAGCATAAACGAGGTCCTTTCCAGAGTGAAAGACTTCTGCCTGACTAGAGACATTTTAAAACACTGATGTAGTTGATGATACTGGTCTTCTGAGGCACAGACTGATTTTATGATTAATCTCCCATTTTTCAGAATTTAATCCAGGAAAAGCACATTAGTAAAAAAGTACGACTTAAATTTTAGTAAAAAATTTCACACATATCTGCTTTTCTATTCAGCAAAAACACTGCTTTAAAATCATAACTGTGTAAGATCTTCCCAAAATATATATTAATTTTCTTATTTGTAATGACAGAATGCTATTATTTTTTCTGCACTGTCATCTGAAACAATGACCATTACTTTTCGGCCTTCCCTGTGGCTGAAGTGTGCTTACATGTCTGTAGTTTGGTCAGTAGCTATAAGGTTTTGTAGTTTTCTTTCTTAGATTAGCAGCTGTATCGAATTACCAATAGACTTGTTGGTCTAAATAACAAAATGTTATTTCCACTCTTCTGGAGGATGGAAAGTCCAAGATCAGGGTTCAGTTCTAAGTGAGAGCCTTCTCCCTGGCTTGCAGATACTGCTTTCTTGTTATACTCTCATATGGTAGAGAAAGAAATCATCTCTCTCAGTGTCTCTCTTTATGAGGGTGTTGATCTCATTCAGGAGGGCTCCACCACATGATCTGATTACTTCCCAAATCTGTCATCTCCAAATATCACCACACTAGGGATTAGCGCTTTAATATATGAAATTTGAGGCAGACACATTCAGTTCACAATGCTTCCTTACAAAGAAGGTACATGTTTTTTACTCCCTTTCCTCTTTTATACTTTCTGCAATCAAGACTTTATGATAGTTATCCTGGAACAAAATGTAACCATAGGAACGCAAGCTTGGTGCTGAAATAGAAGAACAGAATAAAAGGAGTCTAGGTCCCTGAAGATACTGTGAAGATGGCATGTTAACTCTGAACTGTGTACTTCACAACTTCTTATAAACTAAAGGAATATAAATGTTTATCTTTAAAGGGTCTTGATTATTTATGAGGACTTCCTATCATTAGCTGTTGAAACTAAGCTTAATAAAACACTTCACAACATAAGCAGCAGAAATGGACTCAAAGAGTTTATGTGCTATCTATCTCGATGACAAATTAATGAAAGGTCATTTCAATCAATGCAAAATAAAGTGCTACGGTTTTCATGTTGATCACTTTAACCACATCAAGTCAGATGCATCTCTAAAACATAACCATTCCTCTTTCAATTTCATTCCTTTCTTGACTAAACTCAGACCTCATGACCTTTGATGATTATTGTCAATTTCTGCCATTAGTAACTCCCTCATTCATTTTTCCACTCTGTAGCCAGAGTTATCATCTTAAAACACAAAGCTTCACTTTTCACTTCCTTTTAAAAAAAATAGCATTTTAAATTTCATGTAGCTTAGTGGCGTAAGTATCTTGAGTCAGTAAAGTCCATGGTTTTGTGGTCCCTATCACACAATGCTTACTTTCCACACCATTACATTTCAGAAAAAGTGAACTTCTAAGTTGTTCTAATATATGAAAAATTTTATCCTAGTATGTGCCTTGGTACATGATATTCTATGTAACAGGAATGCCCTATTCCATCTTGCAGACTACTGTGAACCTCTAAAACCAAACTCTGCTATACTCCTGTGAATCACTTCTTAATGATATAGTTAGTTGATAGCTCTTTGGGTTTCTAAAAATTCTCAATCAGAGGACTTATTAAGCTGTACTTTCCCAAGGGAATATGAAATTCTTAAAAGTACGGAGTACTTTACTCCTCTGGCAAATAGTTTGGAACACAGAAAGCATTTAACAAGTGAGGAATCAAATGAGGAATGAGTGTAGAAAATCATCAAGATTATTTTTAGATACATACACAGTGCTCCCTTTCTTATTTTCAATTAACAAAAAAGGCACCATTAGAATCCAAACCATAGAAAATATAATCTAGAAAGGCAGAGAGAGGATAAAAGATCAGGGAAAATAATCAGCCCCACAAAACATATCATAAGTACAGTGAACACTGAGGTACTTGTGATGAGATTTGTATTTGTGTATATTACATTTGTATTGGGTTTTTTTTTCCTTGATATTCAAACTATTATTTAAAACATGGAAGAATAACAGGTCTTTAAAGGATGTCAGCTGACAGGTACCACTACTTACTCTGTAGTTTTGTATACATCAGAATACAGCCCTGCTTTCTGATACTTCTTCTTTGGGGGACGTGGGGCCTTCTTTTCTCTTGGGATGAGAGAAAGCACAGGCTGCAAGGTACTTTCAGGTTCGGGAGGTTTGGCTGGGGTTTCAGGAGGACTGGGAATCTCAACTGCTGCTTCAGTAAAGCTAGAAAGAGAAGTTTAAAGATAATTTTATGGTGAATTTTTTTTTCCCTACAAATGATTATCTATTAAAAAAAACATCACAGCAATTAAAAAAAAAAAGAGAGATGGGGACTTCCTTATCTGGTCATGGAGGAATAACAGATACCAGATTTGTCCTCCTGATAGAAACTAATAGAAACACAGCAAACTACTATAAACCTGGAGAAAGTTTATGAAACAATTATCAGACATTTTGTACTGCAGCACTGTGATTCCTGAGAAAATCGGAAAAAAAAAAAAGAAAGAAACCGATAACCTGCTTTTATAAGAACAACTGAGGTAGAGGGAGTAGACCCAAAGCAGAGAATGGCCAACTGAATGAGCTGAAAAGAGAGCTCAGACTATGGAGGGACTGAGATAGTTAGAATTCATGAGGCAGAGTACTGGAGTGGAGAGAGTAAAGGAGAAAAACAACTTTAGAAATCTGTGTAAGGGTCTTCTTTAGTACACTATCTATCAGTACTAGGTTTGTATATGTGCAAGGTGAAATTCCATAAAGCTGGACAAAGAACCACTAGAATATTACAACCCAAACAATTTCCAGACCTCACACATGATGACAGATACTCAGAATCCACTAGGGAGAGTGAAAGACACTGCCCAACACTAGGCATTCAATAGAGATCCCAGAAGGTAACATTCTCCATCTTTGTATGACAACTATCTCTGGAGTAAAAGCCAGTCCTAATAAAGCTTAAAAATTATCCTCAAAAGAATCCAAACCTATCCACAAGTAACTTAACTGATGGCCAAAATAAAATCAAACCTATAAAAAAGAACAAAACAGACACACAATAATGTGACACTTATAATTTCAAAAATTCAAAATAATAAAAAAAAGAGCGATGACCAAAATTTTCTAAATATGACAAAAAGAGCCCAAAGTTCCAAGAAGTTAAACAAACCATAAGCAATATAAGCTAAAACAAGTATGGTTTATCATAATAAACTTGTTGGAAAGTACTGATAAAGAAAATAAAAGGAGTAAGATAAAAAATACACAATCTATATACAGGAGTACAAAAATAAGAATAAATGCAGATTTCATGTTTCAAATAATGCAAGCTAGAAGGCAATGAAAAAACATCTATAATTGCTAAAAGGAGGGGAAGGGAGGAGCCTGTCAAAAGAGAATTTTAAATCAATCAAAAACACCTTTAAAAGTTAAGGGGAATACAGTTCGAGGCAAGGATGAAATAGTCACTTCTACTTTCCTCCCATTAGCAAAACAAAAATCCTTGGAAATTATAAAATAAACATAAGCATACAGACTGGCTGGGCCTCTTGGGACCAAAGCGATGACACATCAGGGAATTTTCTAGATTTTCTTTTTGCCACTCACTTAGTGCAAGGCTAAATAGTTTCTGTAATATAAAGGGTAAGACAAATGTCTGCTCTCATCACTTAAACGTAACATCAGAGTTAAAGGTCCTAGATGATGAAAATGGACAATAAAAAGAAAAACATCTAGAAGTATGAGTCCTCCAACACTGTTCTTTTCTTTAAGATTGTTTTGGCTATTTGAACTCCCTTGAGATTCCTCATGAATTTTAGGATGGATTTTTCTTTCTTTTTTTTTTTTGGATTTTTCTATTTTACACAAAACATTATTGGGATTTTGACAGAGACTGCACTGAATCTGTAGATTGCTTTGGGTAGCACTGGTATCTTAAGTCTTTCAACCCCCAAACACAGGCTGATTTTTCTTTTTCTTGCCTAACTGCTCTGCTTAGGAATTTCAACACAATGTTGAAGTAAGCCTCCTTTCTTTGGGGGCTTCCCACATAGTTCAGTTGGTAAAGAATCCACCTGCAATGCAGGAGATCCCAGTTCCATTCCTGGGTTGAGAAGATCTGCTGGAGAAGGGACAGGCTACCCACTCCAGTATTCTTGGGTTTCCCTTGTGGCTCAGCTGGTAAAGAGGCTGCCTGCAATGGAGGAGACCTGGGTTTGATCCCTGGGTTGCAAAGATCCCCTGGAGAAGGGAAAGGCTATCCACTCCAATATTCTGGCCTGGAGAATTTCATGGACTGTAGAGTCCATGTGATTGCAAAGAGTCGGACACGACTGAGTGAATTTCACTTCACTTCCTTTCCTAGTTATTGATAACAGTGGAAAAGCTCTTTTACCACTGAAATTGTCAGGTTTGGGCTTTTTTACATACAGCTTTTATTAGGCTGAGGTAGTTTCTTTTTATTACTAGATTTCTAGGTTTATAATCATGAACACGTTAGATTTTTGTAAAAAAAAAAAAACTTTATGCATTTATTGCTATGACCACGTGATGTTTCTTCTTTACTCATTAATGTAAGGAATCACATTAATTGATTTTTGAATGTTGAACAAGTTTTATATACCCGGGAGAAATCTTACTTGATCATGAGACAGATGGACAGATTTCATACTTTTCATCTTACCTTATGCTTCTTCCTTCATTCAAAAATGTTATCTGCTTCCCTGCTTACATGTGTCTATATACATTCTGCTGCTGCTGCTAAGTTGCTTCAGTCATGTCCGACTCTGTGCGACCCCATAGACGGCAGCCCACCAGGCTCCACCGTCCCTGGGATTCTCCAGGCAAGAACACTGGAGTGGGTTGCCATTTCCTTCTCCAATGCATGTGAAAGTGAAGTTGCTCAGTCGTGTCCAACTCTTCGCGACCCCATGGACAGCAGCCTATCAGGCTCCTCCATCCACGGGATTTTCCAGGCAAGAATACTGGAGTGGGGTGTCACTGCCTTCTCCGATATACATTCTGCATATATAAATTCTTCAAGTGCCATGTTTCTCCAAGTTCTATCTGCTACTGCTAAGTCACTTCAGTCATGTCTGACTCTGTGTGACCCCATAGACGGCAGCCCACCAGGCTCCCCCATCCCTGGGATTCTCCAGGCAAGAATACTGGAGTGGGTTGCCAGTTCCTTCTCCAATGCATGAAAGAGAAAAGTGAAAGTGAAGTCGCTCAGTCTGTCCGACTGTTAGCGACCCCATGGACTGCAGCCCACCAGGCTACTCCGTCCATTGGATTTTCCAGGCAAGAGTACTGGGGTGTAGACCAAATATATCAGAATCACTTTGGGGGGCTTATGATGGAAATCAAAATACATACTAATAGACTTTAAAAAATTCTTATTAAGGAGTTCTAGGATGAACACCTCCTAATCTTACTGGTCCCTAATACCCCATACTGGGCACTCTCATTAGTGCCCTTCTCATTCCACGAGGGCTTTGACAACTTAGGTTGGGTTGATATTCTCTTTCCCTCATCCCATAACCCAAGTCTTCACATCATTAAGGCTCCAACATGCAGCTCAGGATCATCATGGTTTCCACATCCCAGATGGATACTTACTTAATGGCTTTAAGATTGAATTCTTCAGGAAAGAAAAGAATAAGAAGACAGGTAAGGTATTTGAAAATATGGCTTTATGGGAATTCCCTGGCAGTCCAGTGAGGCTCTGGACTTGGCACTGAGGCTTCCTTGGTCTGCTGCTGCTGCTGCTAAGTCGCTTTAGTCATGTCCGACTCTGTGCGACCCCACAGACGGCAGCCCACCAGGCTCCCCTGTCCCTGGGATTCTCCAGGCAAGAACACTGGAGTGGGTTGCCATTTCCCTCTCTAATGCATGAAAGTGAAAAGTGAAAGTAAGTTCGCTCAGTCGTGTCTGACTCTTCGCAACCCCATGGACTGCAGCCTACCAGGCTCCTCTATCCATGGGATTTTCCAGGCAAGAGTACTGGAGTGGGGTGCCATCCCTTGGTCTTGTTAAGGTTTAATCCTTGATGGGCAAACTAAGATCACACAAGCTGCATGGCATGGCCAAAAAATTAAAATAAAATAAAATATGGTTTATGATATATTTATCTACAGTAACACAATATGTTATTTATTTTTCATGGGGGTTTTGGTTTTATAAAAACAGTATCAGTTAGTATATAATTTTCAGGGTCTTATTTCACTTAAAATCTTATTTCTAAGATTCATTTATTATCATTAGATTTCAGTTATAATTCATTAATTTTTATTACCATATCATAGTCCATTGCATAAAAAACTACTATATACTTATTCCTTTTCCTGTCAACCAGGGATATTTCCAGTTTCTATATATTATAATAAATCTTGCTACACTTTTACAAAAAATGCATTCTGGTGATAGCTGGGCAAGAGTTTTTCTAAGTTATATAAAAGGTAATTGCTAGATTATACTGGGTTGATTTGAAACACTCTTTTCGTTAAATATTCTGGATACCAAAACTTTTAAATTATGTTATAAATTTCCTCTCCAAGTCTGTAGAAAGTATCATACATTAATGTGGATGATGTCCAATAAACAAATTCTTAATTTTAATATAATACAGTATTATAAGTGTTTACCTGAATGCTTACTGCTTTGATATCTTATTTATGAAATCCTTTCAAAAAAAGGTCATTAAGTTTTCCTCATTCTGTATTAACTTTAAAAATTAGAAGGTTTATCTTTTATGCTATGTATTTATTTAACCAACTGGGAACTGATTTTTACACATGGATTAAGACAGAATCCAGGATTTCCTGGTGGTCCAGTTGTTGAGAATCTGCCTGCCAATGCAGGGGACATGGGTTCAATCCCTGACCCAGGAAGATTCCACATGCCCCAGGACAACTGAAGTCCATGTAGCACAACTACTGAGCATGAGGTCTAGAGCCCACATGCTGCAACTACGGAGTCCACCCACCGCAACTACTGAAGCTTGCACGCCCTCGAGCCTGGGCTCTGCAACAAGAGAAGCCAATGGAATGAGAAGCCTGCACACTGCACTAGAGAGTCGCTGCCGCTCATCACAACTACAGAAAACCCAAGTGCAGCAACATCCAAAATTAAACAATCACCTAAAAAAAAGGGCAAAATCCAATTTCATTCCCATTCTTATGCAATATAAAATTTGGGGGCACATGACACTGTCAAGCAACTATACTCCAATAAAAAAGTATAAATAATAAAAACTTTTGGGGCACCATTCATTGAATATTGTTTTGTTTCTTTATTGATATGTAGGGTTACCTCTGTCATATGAGCAAGCTTGCATGCATGGATCTTGTTTCTCTTACCTAGTTCTATACTCAGTTCCATGTTAGCTCAACACTACTGTTTAGTTGCTAAGCTGTGTCGACTCTTTGTGACCCCACGGATACAGCCCACCAGACTCCTCTGTACATGGGATTTCCCAGTCAAGAATACTGGAGTGGGTTGGCATTTCCTTCTCCAGTGGATCTTCTTAACTCAAAGACTGAACCAGAGTTACCTGCATCTTCTGCTTTGCAGGCAGATTCTTTACCACTGAGCAACGAGGGACGCCCCTGGCTCAATAAACCATAGCTTAAAATTAAGACTTAGGGAAAATCAGGTGTTTTATTTCACTCCTAGGTATATACCCTAGAGAAATTAGTATCCTATCCAGCAGTGAACATTAGGGGAATGTTAAGAGCAATATTTTTGGATAATAGTGTCAAGCTGAAAATAACCCAACAGTAAAACAGAAAACTCTACCTTTTGCATCAACATGGATAGATCTAGAGATCATCATACTCAATGAAGTCAGTCATAAAAAGAAAGACAAATACAATGATATCACTTATACATGGAGTCTAAAATATGACACAAATGAACCTATCTATGAAACAGAAAGATTCACAGACATAGAGAACAGATTTGCGGTTGCCAAGAGGGAGGAGGGGTGGAGAAGGGAAGGACTGGGAGTCTGGGATTAGCAAATAAAAACTAGTATATATAGCATGGATAAATAACAAGGTCCTACTGTATACCACAGGGAACTATATTCAATATCCTGTGATAAAACAATATGGAAAAGAAGATGAGAAAGAATACATATATATACATATATACCCACACACACATATACATGTATAACTGAGTCACTTTGCTGTGCAGCAGAAATTGATGGATCATCTATATTTTAATAATTTAAAGAAAACCTGTATTATACACAAACAATGGATAACACATAACAACAAAAAAGAGGTAACTACAGCTACATGCAAAAAGAGATATGGTTTTACATTTATATGTTGAGCAAAAAAGGTGTGGCACAAAAGCATATATTCTATGTAATTCTATTTCAGTGAAGTTCAGGAAGGATAAACTAAACTACAAATGCATTGTCTAGCATTGAATACTTAAATGGTATTTAAAAAAAAGGTATAAATCAGGAGACTGATTATAGCTACTGGCAAGGAAGTGGTGTATGACTGGGAAAGAACACGGAATATTACCAATGTTCTTTCTATATATTCACCCATTCTATATCTAAAACTGAGTTTTATAATTTTCTAGACATAAAGTTCTTACAGTAGTCATATTTTAATCTCTCATATATAGTTTAACTCCTTTTTACTTCCTAATTCTATTATTCCCTTTTTCTTTCCTTAGTGATCAACCTTACCAGAAGTTTATATATTTTATTAATTATCATTAGTATTAATAATGTTGGTCTTCAGTGATTAGCTCTACTATAACTTAGTTTTATTTTGTTAATTTAATGTATATGTTTTATCTCTATCCATCACATTTTGGGAATTATTCTCATTTTTCTGATTTCTTAACTGGACTCTATGTAATCAAGCAAGAGCTTGTGGGGCTTTTCCAGTAGCGAGCACTCCCTTATATCCTCTGCTTTAGTTTTCTCTAAACTTAACGTCGAAAATAGCATCTGATGCACGTTTCCTAAAGTTGTTTTACAGATGGTAAAATGACCATCAAATGAAAATTAACTACTTGATGATTCTGAACACCACAGACCTCCTGGCACCTAAGGACTGATGATGTAACCCCTGTGACACCACCCTGTTACCTCATTATCAACCATTCAGAGATCTGTGCATGAGCTCATCATATACCTGGGATGCCCTTCCCTCACCTTGTCTTTAAAAATGTTCTCCTAAAACCCATCAGGGATTTCAGGCTTTTTAAGCACTAGCTGTCCTAACTTCTTGCTTGGCACCCTATAATAAATGTTACACTTTCCTTCACTACAACCCACTGTCAGTAGTTTGGCTTTATTGTATAAAGGCAATCAGGCACCAGTTTTGTTCAGTAATATCTTCATTCATAAATCTTCAGCATTCTTGAAAATAACTAAGCATTACTGGGTATAAATATCCCTCTAGGTACCTCTTCTGCTACATTTCAAAGTTTCAATATGTAGCACAGTATTCTGCTGCTAAGTTGCTTCAGTCGTGTCCGACCCTGTGAGACCCCATAGACGGCGGCCCACCAGGCTCCACCACCCCCGGGATTCTCAAGGCAAGAACACTGGAGTGGGCTGCCATTTCCTTCTCCAATGCATAAAAGTGAAAAGTGAAAGTGAAGTCGCTCAGTTGTGTCCGACTCTTAGAGACCCCATGGACTGCAGCCTACCAGGCTCCTCTGTCCATGGGATTTTCCAGGCAAGCGTACTGGAGTGGGGTGCCATTGCCTTCTCCGAGCACAGTATTCATTCAGTTCTAAATATTTTAAATATTTTAATTAAAAAAACTACAAAAATCCACTGGGAATATAACTTATAGAAACTACGTATTATATGCAATCTTGATAAATAACTGGTAATAAGCACAGCACTAACTCATACCTTATACAAGAGTAAATTTCAACTGATTTAAGACCTGTATGTAAAAAAGTAATATATAATCCTTCGAAGGAGAATAATTATTATATATTCTTAGCATGCAGTAACATACTATATATACTAAATTACAAGATCTTCAAGATATATAAAAAGTTATCATTTACACAGAACAGCCTTGTATATGTACATATTTGTAAATGCATCAAGAAGAGTAAAAAATACACAATATACTGTTAATAGTCTTATCCATGAAAAGAACAGGATTTGAGAAGAAATGAGATTATGTGAAAAGATAATTTAAACTCTTGAATCAGTATACTTCTAGTTTCACAGATTTATTTATAACTACATATTCTCTCAGGAAAAAAATTTAAATCTCTATAAGAAAGTATTTTTTATAGATATATGCATGCTGTTGCTGCTGCTAAGTCGGCCCAGTCGTGTCTGACTCTGTGCGACCCCATAGACGGCAGCCCACCAGGCTCCCCAGTCCCTGGGATTCTCCAGGCAAGAACACTGGAGTGAGTTGCCATTTCCTTCTCCAATGCATGAAAGTGAAAAGTGAAAGTGAAGTCACTCAGTGGTGCCCGACTCTTAGCGACCCCATGGACTGCAGTCCACCAGGCTCCTCTGTCCATAGGATTGTCCAGGCAAGAGTACTGGAGTGGGGTGCCATTGCCCTGCATAGAGAGCTACAAAAAAAACCTCTGTAAACAGTGGTCTGGTGGTTAAAACTCTGCACTTTCACTGCAGGGGGCACAGGTTTGATAACATACGCTACATGCTGCGGCTGCTGCTAAGTCGCTTCAGTCGTGTTGGACTCTGTGCGACCCCACAGACGGCAGCCCATGAGGCTCCCTCATCCCTGGGATTCTCCAGGCAAGAACACTGGAGCAGGTTGCCATTTCCTTCTCCAATGCATGAAAGCGAAAAGTGAAAGTGAAGTCGCTCAGTCGTGTCTGACTCTTAGCGACCCCATGGACTGCGGCTCACCAGGCTCCTCCGTCCATGGGATTTTCCAGGCAAGAGTACTGGGGTGGGGTGCCATTGCCTTCTCCGATACGCTACATGGCAAGACCAAAAAACAAAACAAAATCAAATAATCTTCAGGGAAAGAATCTGACTGGATATATAACAAAAGGATTAAATGATCTTTCCAGGGGGTGATTCTGACTTTCTGCCCTATACCTTTTGGGAAAAATAAAATATAAAAAAGAAGCCGTTAAAAACAATCTAACATGCACGAAGACTTAAAAAAATGTATTTGATGACAGGGACAACAAAGTTTAGAGCACAGAGGAGATAAGATAGTCTGACAGTAAAAATAATTCCGCTCACATAGTTAAACAACATAATCTTTCTGGGTCTTGATTTCCTCATCTGTATAGTGAGGGCCTTGGCTAGACTGTTACATTTTCTCTTTCTTATTAATTATTCATAATTTTGACAACCAGAAGTAAGAACACTTAGAACAGAACAGGTCTTACCTAGTGAAAGGTTACCAGATCAACTGAACAATTCAGCTGTAAAGATATGTTACATTTGCACATAAGCTAGTTTCCTCTACACAAATAAAACTTTAAATGAGGAATTACCTTTTAGCATTCTCCTCTTCTTCTTCCTCTGGGAATGGCTTCTGCTTTTTCTTGGTCTGTTCTTCCAACAGCCAACTTTTCCTCTTCAATCCCTTTTTATGGTCTGGATTCAGGTTTACACTCTGAACAACAGCTTCAATAACATCCTTAACTGTATCAGGACCAAGGTGCAGTGCTGTTCCTTCTTCGCCTTCATTTAATTCTGAACCAACAAACTGGGCAGCTTGGAATGCTTGCATTGATACCACAGCCTGGAGAGCACATTTCCGAGGTCGACCTGGTCTGCGTTTAACAAAGTTATTCCCTGTCCTGGCCTGTCTTTGAAGTTTTTTGGCTTTTAAAATTTTATTGACATGGTCCAGGTTTTTCTTGGTGGCCAAGATTTTGTCATAATTGCACATTTTCCGAGCTTGGCGCTGCATAGCTTCTACTACACTTCTCTTAATATGATGGGGGGAATGGCTGCTTGGCAACTTTTCAGAAAGGAGTGAGATGCTACTACTGCAAGAGTCACTGGGGACTGCAGGCACTAGAAGGCTGTCTGGTTTTCCTAGGGTTCGCTCCTTGCTGAGGCTGTGGACTGGACTGGAGGAAGGTGGCACAGAAGCAGATGCAATCACAGCATCAATATTTTTCTCCAGGGCCTCTTGGTCCTCATGTTGTACCATTCGCTGCAGCAGACTATCCACAGAGTCATCCCCAGAAGAAACCAATCTCGGACTTCGAGAGGGAACTCCATTCACTAAGTAAGACAACAAATCACACGTGATAAAAACTGAACACAACTAGTTACTCAAAAAACTTTATGGAAGATAAAGGTAAGGAATACCACCGTATTATTCACAGCAAGATTAAGAATCATAATATCATATGCATTTGTCTTTCACGGGCAAGTTGTTTCCAGAATAAGGAACATTACAATAACCACAGTAAGTTCAAAGTTGGCTCATGGTTCCCTAATAATACATGGGTAAAAAGACAATTCTTACTCTGAGATGAGGAGCAGAGCTTCTTTCTTTATTACTACTATTTTGGCTGCACTGAGTCTTTGCTGTGGTACTCAGGCATTTCACTAGTTGTGGTACACAGGTTTAGTTAGATCCCCATGGCATGCGGGATCTTAGTTCCCCAACCAGGGATTGAACCCCAGGTCCCCTGAATTGGAAGGTAGATTCCTAACCTCTGGAGCACCAAGGAAGTCCCTAGAATTTATTTCTTTAAAAATAAAAGTTCAGTTAAGAGATCTGACAGCTAAATATTAAATAAAGAACTAAACTTTAAATACACATGATGTTCCTATAATATAACAGTGTGTGCTCAATTGTGTCCAAACTCTTTGCGACCCCATGGACTATAGCCCGTCAGGCTCCTCTGTCCATGGGATTTTCCAGACAAGAATACTGGAGTGCGTTGCCAATTACTCATCGAGAGGATGGATCTTCTCGACCCAGGGATTGAACCCGAGACTCTTGTGCCTCTTGCATTGGCAGGTAGATTCTTTACCATTAGCACCACCTAGGTAGTTCAGTCGGGGAAGGCAATGGCACCCCACCCCAGTACTCTTGCCTGGAAAATCCAATGGACGGAGGAGCCTGGTGGGCTGCAGTCCATGGGGTCGCTAACAGTCGGACAGACTGAGCGACTTCACTTTCACTTTTCTCTTTCATGCATTGGAGAAGGAACTGGCAACCCACTCCAGTATTCTTGCCTGGAGAATCCCAGGGATGGGGGAGCCTGGTGGGCTGCCGTCTGTGGGTTCACACAGAGTCGGACACGACTGAAGTGACTTAGCAGAAAGGCGGTAGGCTACTGATGGTGCAAGTTTGAGTTTTTTGAAGTCAACAAAATAGTCAATGATGTTTCCAACATCCCCATACATTATCAGAGACTTTGTCGAGGGGAATAGTTCCTCCTCGGGTTCATTTCTAATTTTCTGATATTGTTGCGGGTTTGCTTGGAACCTCCCTTTGGAGCTGTATTGCCAAGTGCATTTGCTTGGGATGGATTTGCCCAAGGGCAGAGGGACCCAATCTAGAACTAGAGCCCCACTGTGTGATCACAAAGGCTCCCCTCTCACAGGGCCTCCCACCTGGCTCGGCTCTGAGTGTGTGCATGTTTGCATTTGAGCTGGGTCTCTGTGTGTGTGTTATTTTTGTATAGCTGCTCTCTGATGTACAGAATTGATTTGTTCTCTTACAGAGTTTTGCGTGGAACAGATTTTATGTGGTGTTTTTTAGAGCTTTGCACCCCTTCAGAGAAAATGACTTTTCATGCCCAGGAATATTGAAACTGGAAATATTCCTCTTGACTCCGAGCATCTCGCTTGCACCTGTTTTTACACTTTGGCTGATGAGCCTGCTCATGACATGAAATTCCTCCTGGGACCTGGGTTATCATAATGATGTCTATTTTTAGTGCATCTTGCAAACAAGGAAGGGCAGGCCATAGAAATGCTTTTCTTGGGAGGAGGTGGTATTTAGAGTCGGTTGGCATTGTGTGTTTGTGTCTGAGTATGATTTGGGAGATCATTTTTTCTTTTTTTCTCAACTTTAAGCTGAGGGGAAGGGAAAAGGAATAAGAAAGGCCAAGGTCACTTGGAAATGAACGATGATTCTACTGGGGTGTGTTCTGGATGAACCACAAAAAACTGCAGCTGCTGATTTCTGAGATGAGCATCACGCTGGAGTTGGGGAGAGTCTGAACAAGTCTAGCAATTTCCATCATAAGTGGGTTTCTTTATGTTGTAAGTTATTTTGGATGCTCTCTGGCGCCAGACCTGCTGCTTCTCTGAGTGATTTTGAATCTATGTGTATAGACAGGCAAAGCCACAAGCCTCTTGTCTCCGGTGTTAGGTTTCTGTTGAAAAACTAGGAATCACGATGTGAGCAAATTGGGAAGGGCCCCACGGGCTCAGGAAGTGCCTCCAAGGGAAGCTGGGGTCTGAGTCTCCCCAGATTCTTCTAGAAGGTGACTGTGGGGGAAGGAGCCTTGTCTGGCTCACCTGGATGTTCACTGAGGGGGAGCCTGGCCTGGCTTGCCCTGCCGAGGACCAGCAAAGGTGCTGCAGGGAGGCTTGCGTGAGCCCACACGGTGTAGTGCTGGATGTCTAGAAGGTGTGCTGGGCCTCCACTCTGTGTGCTGGGGATTCGAGATGAAATTAGGCTCTGGTTTCAAGGAGACGGGCAGGTGGATGGGTGAATACACCGGTGGCAGTGAGGTGGTGACTGTAGCCCATGGGCAGTGCCAGCAAAGCAGAGAACCCAGGAGCTGGTGCTAAGCCCGGGGTGCTTCCTGGTCTTGGGGTTGGACCAGGCAGCTCTTTCTTCCTTGTGCCAAGGGTGCTGTCCAGCAGGCACAGTTCAGAATTGTCCCCCTCTCCCAGGATCAGGGATGGGGTTTGGTGGCATCAAGTGTTGACAAGAGGGAAGAGCACCACTAAGCCCGTACGGGCATATAGTGACCACGCTCTGTGGACTGTTAAAGAGATACGCAAAGGTCCCACAGGCATGAACCTGTTATGGGCTGAATTGTGTCTCTGCCAGAATTCACGTGTTGAAGTCCTCAAGGATCTCAGGATGTGACTGTATTGGAGACACGGCCTTTAAAGAGAGAATTGAGGTTAAAATGATACCATTAAGGGAGAAGGAAATGGCAACCCACTCCAGTACTCTTGCCTGGAAAATCCCGTGGGCGGAGGAGCCGGGTAGGCTACCAGTCCATGGGATCACAAAGAGTCGGACACGACTGAGCGACTTCACTAATCCAATGTGACTAGTGTCCTTGTAGGAAGAGAGGATCAGAACACAGACACGCACAGAGTGAGGACCTCGTGTGGGCACAGGGAGAAGGCGGCCGTCTGCCAGCCACGGACAGAGGCCTCACCAGAAACTAGCCCTGCTGCCACTGTGACCTTGGATTCCCGGCCTCCAGAACTGTGCGGAAGTACACTTCTGTTGTAAGCCTCCC
>SJYX01020181.1:495915-525135 GCA_006410675.1 Oreotragus oreotragus
GGAAACAGTGTAAACAGTGTCAGACTTTATTTTTTTTTGGGCTCCAAAATCACTGCAGGCAGTGACTGCAGCCTTGAAATTAAAAGACGCTTACTCCTTGGAAGGAAAGTTGTGACCAACCTAGATAGCATATTGAAAAGCAGAGACATTACTTTGCCAACAAAGATCCGTCTAGTCAAGGCAATGGTTTTTCCAGTGGTCATGTATGGATGTGAGATTTGGACTGAGAAGAAAGCTGAACACTGAAGAGTTGATGCTTTTGAACTGTAGTGTTGGAGAAGACTCTTGTGAGTCCGTTGGACTGCAAGGAGGTCCAACCAGTCTATCCTAAAGGAGATCAGTCTTGGTGGGCTGCCGTCAATGGGGTCACACAGAGTCAGACACGACTGAAGTGACTTAGCAGCAGCAGCAACAGCAGCAGAGTTCCACGTGCTATACGGGCCTCCCTCGTGGCTCAGATGGTAAAGAATCTGCTTGCAAAACAGGAGACCCAAGTTTGATCCCTGGGTTGGGAAGATTCCTTGGAGAAAGATATGGCAACTCATTCCAGTATTCTTGCCTGGAGAATGCCATGGACAGAGAAGCCTGGGAAGCAAGTCCATGGGGTTGAAAAGAGCTGGACATGACTGAGGAACTAACACTCACTGACTCACTCACTTGTTCACTATACAGTAGGTCCTTGTTGGTCATCCATTTAAAATACAGCAGTGTGTGTCCATTCTAAACCCCCAAACTATCTCTTTCCCCAGTTGTAAGCCCCGCAACCATAAGTTCCTTCTCTATGTCTGTGAGTTCTGTTAAGTTCATTTCTTACGATCATTTAAGATTTCATATATAAAGAATGTCATATGATAATTCTCCTTCTGACCTAACTTCTCTCTGTACGACAACCTCTAGGTCCATCCATGTTGCTGCAAACGACATTATTTCATTCTCTGTAATGGTTGAGTGATACTCCATTGTATATAAGTACCTGTTCTTTATCCATTTCTCTGTCGGTGGACATTTAGATTGCTTCCACGTCTTGGCTACTGTAAACAGTGCTGCAATGAACACTGGAGTGTGTGTATCCTTTTGGACAATGTTTTTCTCTGGGTATATGACCAGAAGAGGGATTCCAGGGTCATAGTGTAGTTCTATTTTTAGTTTCTGAAGGAACCTCCATACCATTCTCCACAGTGCCTGTACCAATTTTCATTTCTAGCAACACTACAGGTGGGTTCCCTTCTCTCCAGACTGTCTCTAGCATCTGTTATTTATAGATTTTTTGATGATGGTCATTCTGACTGCTGTAGTTTTGATTTGTATTTCTCTAACACTTAGGGATGTTGAGCACCTTTCCATGTGCCTCTTGGCCATGTGTAGGTCTTCTTTAAAAAAATGTCTACTTATGTCTCTTTAAATATTTTCTTGGGTCCTTTCTCTCTTCTCCTTCAAGGACCCCTATAATGCAAATGTTGGTGAACTTAATTTTGTCACAGAGGTCTCTTAGGCTATCTTCATTTCTCTTTATTCCTTTTCTGATATTCTGTTTTGTGGCACTGATTTCTACCATTCTGTCTTCCAGGTCACTTATTTGTTCTTCTGCTTCAATTATTCTGTTATTGATTCCTTCCTGTGTATTGTTCATCCCTGTTTGTTTGTTCTATAGTTCTTCTAGGTCTTTGTTAAACATTTCTTCTCCTTTTTTCCCTCTGAGGTCCTGGATCATCTCCATTATCATTATTCCGACTCCTTTTCTGGAAGGGTTGCCTATCTTCACTTCATTTAGCTGTTTTTCTAGGGTTTCATCATGGTCCTTTGTCTGGGACAAAACTCTCTGCCTTTTCATTTTAACTTTCTGTAACTGTGGTTTTTGTTTTGGAGGTTGCCGGATTCAGTTCTTCTTGCTTTGTCTGACTGCCCTCTATCTGGTGGATGAGACTAAGAGCTTTGGGTAAGCTTCCTACTTTCAGCTATATTTTATATCACCACTCTTTAAAATCTTGCCTCCACTGTTTTTATGATAATATACTTTGATTACCTTCCAATTACTCGTGACTGAATTAACTTTAGAGACCTTCATTCCCTAATACTTGTCATTTACCTTTTAGACCTAATTTCCCACTGGGAAAATGCTTATTCTTATAGCTTCAAAGTAATCCTCCTGATTACTTTTCTCGGTAAGTGATACCATAAAGCCAACTATTCAAGATTATATATACTGAGAACCAATCATGTGGCTGGAATCACTTGATCTACGCTCACACAAAACCATCTAATTTATTCTGGTAGTTTGATTTCTTGGCCCTATCTACTTTTCTTCATACTACTATAACTCAAGACCAAGCCAATCTTATCTCCCTGCCCTAAACTGCTTGCAGGGCTATTAAAACATGTATACAACTCCTCTGATGCTTCTCATACCACGTGAGAGTATCTAATTCCCCTCCCATGAATATGAGCTACCCTTAGTGAGTTGCTTCTAGCAAAAAGAATCTGATGGAAATATGAATGTGGTGATTTCTAAGGTTATGCTAGAAAAGGAAACACAGCTTTCACCTGGGTTTCGCTCAGGACACATGCCTTTGGAACCCAGCTTCCACACTGCAAGAAAGTGTAAGAATAAATCCTGGGTTTAAAATTCTGAAAATTATTTTTGTCTCCTCTTTCCTATTATCAACTGCCCAGAAATACCAAAGGTTTTTAATTCTTAAGAATAAATTTAAGACAGAATCTTAAAATGGGTATACTGTTTGGAATTTCATTCCTGAGCCACTCACCTAGGGCTACCTCACACCTTACTTTCTAAACTGATTCCATCTTACCAAATTCTAGTCTGCCAAATCTCTGTTGTTGTTGTTTTTTTCCCTTAATTTTTCTTAATTTATTTTTGGTTGTGCTGAGTCTTAGTTATTTTTCAAGGGCTTTCTCTAGTTGTGGCGAGGGAGAGCTACTCTTCGTTACAGTGCTCAGCCTTCTCATTGCCATGTTTTCTCTTATTGCAGGACACAACCTTTAGAAGCTGGGCTTCAGAAGTTGCAGCATGTGAACTTAGTACTTGTGACTTGTGGGTTCCAGAGCATGAGTCCAGTAGTTGTGGTGCATGGGTTTAAATAACTTGTGAAATGTGGAATCTTCCTAGATCAGGAATTGAACCTTTGTTTCCTGCATTTGCAGATGGATTCAGGGAAATCCTCTTTTTTTGTTTGTTTTTTCGTTTTTGCAGCCTGCTCCATCTAGACATTATGCTGGGCATGCTATATTAAGAATAAATTTAAGACAGAATCTTAAAATGGGTATACTGTTTGGAATTTCATTCCTGAGCCACTCACCTAGGGCTACCTCACACCTTACTTTCTAAACTGATTCCATCTTACCAAATTCTAGTCTGCCAAATCTCTGTTGTTGTTGTTTTTTTCCCTTAATTTTTCTTAATTTATTTTTGGTTGTGCTGAGTCTTAGTTATTTTTCAAGGGCTTTCTCTAGTTGTGGCGAGGGAGAGCTACTCTTCGTTACAGTGCTCAGCCTTCTCATTGCCATGTTTTCTCTTATTGCAGGACACAACCTTTAGAAGCTGGGCTTCAGAAGTTGCAGCATGTGAACTTAGTACTTGTGACTTGTGGGTTCCAGAGCATGAGTCCAGTAGTTGTGGTGCATGGGTTTAAATAACTTGTGAAATGTGGAATCTTCCTAGATCAGGAATTGAACCTTTGTTTCCTGCATTTGCAGATGGATTCAGGGAAATCCTCTTTTTTTGTTTGTTTTTTCGTTTTTGCAGCCTGCTCCATCTAGACATTATGCTGGGCATGCTATATTTTACTTCTGGCCACACTGCATGACATGCAGAATCATAGTTCTACAACAAGGGTGGTTGTAGACCATCGTGGTTAACTGGGTCATAAGGATCTTTTTCTTTCTGACCCCATGGACTGTAGCCCACTAGGTGCCTCTGTCCATGGAATTCTCCAGGCAAGAATACTGGAGTGGGTTGCCATTCCCTTCTCCAGGGGTCTTGCCAACCTTGGGATCGAACCTGGGTCTCCTGTACTGCAGGCAGATTTGTTACCAACTGAGGTACCAGGGAAGCTCCTTTTAACTTTAGTCAATCTAATATATATGAAACAATATGTCATTAAGAATTTAATTGCATTTTTCTAGTAAGTGAGCATATTTTCATGTGTGCTTAGTTGCTTGGTCGTGTCCAACTCTTTGTGACCCCATGGACTGTAGTCTGCCAGGCTCCTCTGTCCATGGGGATTCTCCAGGCAAGAATGGGTTGCCATGCCCTGCTCCAGGTGATCTTCCCAACCCAGGGATCAAACCCAGGTCTCCCACATTGCAGGCAGATTCTTTACCATCTGAGTCACGAGCAGAGCCTTGTGGCTCATGAAGTTATTTTCATGTACTTCACTGCCACTCATAAGCCGTCTTTGGAAATGATGCTATTCAAAAAATTTCCCCATTATTTTTATTGGGTACCTTCACTGGTTTGTTCTTTATTTATTAAAAAATTTTACTGAGATATAATTGACACAGGACATATATTAGTTCCACATGTACAACAGTAATAATGATTTGGTATTTGTATATACTGCAAAATGATCACCACTACCATGCATAGTTACAAATTCTTTTTACTTCTGTGTGTTTTTTCATTTTCTTAATGTCTTTAGAAGAGCAAAAGTTTAAAAGGTTGATGAAGCTCAATTTATCTAATTTTTTCTTTGCTTTAACAGTTCATGCTTTTTATCCTACTTAAGAAATCTTTGAATATCCCAAGGTCATAAAGATTTCCTACTAAGTGTACTTCTAAAAGTTCTATAGTTGGGGAAACTACATACAGGTATATATTCTATTTCAAGTTAAATTCTACATATGGTATAAGGTCAATGATCTTTTTATTCCGTAAGTATATCCAGCAGTTCCAACACCATTTGGTACAAAAGATTATCCCTGCTCCACAAAAATATAGTATATGTGCAGAAAATCAACTTAAAAAATCTATGGGAGTGTTTATTTTTCTAGTGTCTATTCTGTTGCATTGAAAGATCTATATATCCTTCCACCAAAAACAGTCTTGCATAATTTATAGTACATCTTTGTAACAGTTAGTAGAAGTCTTCTAATTTTGTTCTCAAAAAGAGCATACATGTTTTACTTTTTAAGATATTTTATGTATCTATATAAATTATAGAGTTTGGAACTTTATATTTTAAAAAGCCAGCTGGAATTCTGATTGAGATTCCATTAAATCAGTTAATTTTGACAGAAGTGACATTTTAACAATACTGATTCCTCCAAACAAATGATTAATCTAGAATATCTGTTTAATCTTTTAGCCATTGTCAATAATGCGTCATACTTTGTTGTATCATATAGATTGTGTATATTTATAACTTTTAATACAATTGTAAATGGTATTTTGCTTACATTTCAATTACTAATTAGTCATTGCTGGTATACAGAAATACATTTTATGTTCAGCTTATATATCTTTCTTAAACTCATTTTCTAGGTGCAGTAGCTTTTTTCTGACAGACTTCTTAGAAATTTTCCTATGGATCAAATCACCCGTAAATAGAATTTTTTTCTTCTTCCTGTCATACCTGTATGCCTTTTATTTCTAAGAACTGGGGTTTTTTGGGGGGCAGTTTTTAAAAATTTATTTTTAATTGGAGAATAATTGCTGTACAATGTTGTGTTGGTTTCTGCCACACTTCAACATGAATCAGCCATAGGTATACACATGTCCCTTCCCTCTTAAAACTCCCTCCTATCTTCCGCCACATCCCACCTTACTAGACTGTCACAGAGCACCAGGATGCTACGCTATACTGCAACTTCCCATTAGCTATCTATTTTATATATGGTATTCTATATATTTCAGTGATACTCTTTTTCAATTCGTTCCACTCTCTCCTTCCCCCTCTGTGTCCATAAGTATGTTCTTTATGTCTAAGTCTCTATTCCTGTCCAGCAAATAAGCTCATCAGTACCATTTTTCTAGATTCCAAATATATGTATTAATAAACGATGAATTCTCTGAATTCACTGTGTATAAGAGGCTCTCAGTTTATCCCCCTCACTAGAACTGACTCAAATTCATTGCTTTTTGTCTGAGTAATATTCCATTGTATATATGTACCACATCTTGTTTATCCGTTCATCTCTTGATGGGCATCTAGGTTGCTTCCATGTCCTGGTTATTGTAAACAGTGCTGAAATGGACATTGTGGGCCTGTCTTTTTCAATTATATATATATATAACCTGTTTTAGCGTATATGCTCAGTAGTTGGTCATACGGTAGTTTTGTTCCTAGTTTGTAAGAAATCTCCATAATGTTCTCCGTATTGTCTATATCAATTTACATTTCCACCAACAGAGCAAGAGGGTTCCCTTTTCTCTACATCCTCTCTAGCATTTATCGTTTGTAGATTTTTTGATGATGGCCAGCCATTCTGACTGGTGTGAGGGGATACCTCATTGTAGTTTTGATTTGCATTTCTCTAATGCAAGATGTTGAGTGTTTTTTCATGAGTTTATTAGCCTTCTGAATGTCTTCTTTGGAGAAATGTCTGTTTAGGTCTTCTGTCCATTTTTTGATTGGGTTGTTTTCATGATGTTGAGCTGCTTGTATACTCTGGAGATTAATTCTATGTCAGTTGCTTCATTTGCAATTATTTTCTCCCATTCTTACTGCTGTCTTTTCATCTTATGACTTTTTCTTAAAGTAATTATTGCTATATATGTCCCTACTGGCATTTTCTTAATTGTTTTGAGTTTGTTTTTGTGGGCCTTTTCCTTCTCTTTTGTTTCCTGTCTAGAAAACATTTGTTGTACAGCTGGTTTGGTGGTGCTAAATTCTCCTTACTTTTGTTTGTCTGTAAAGCTTTAGATTTCTCCATCAGCTTTGAATGAGATCCTTGCTGGAACAGAGTAATCTTGGTTGGAGATTTTTTTTTTTCATTACTTTAAATATATCCTGCCATTCCCATCTGGCCTGTAGAGTTTCTGTTGAAAGATCAGCTATTAACTGTATGGGGTTTCCCCTTTATTACTTGTTGCTTTTCCCTTGCTGCTTTTAATAGCTTTTCTTGGTGTTTAATTTTTGTTAGTTTGATTAATATGTGGACGAATTGGTACTTTTCAAGTGGATGTCAGATTCTGTCAAATGTTTTCTCTTTAGGTACTTAGACAATTGTGATTTTCTCACTTACTGTTAATTTCATAAGTGATTTTCTAATGTTAATCCAATCTTGCATTTCTGGAATAAACTCACGTGGATGTGGTATGCTAAACATTCAACATACTGGATTCAATTTGATAACATTTTATATCATTTGCAGTCATGTATAGGAACAATAGTAGTCTGTAGTTTTCTGGTTATGTGTGTGTTGCTTGCTTTCAGAATCAGGGTAATGGTGGCCTCATAAAATGCATTGGGAAAATGTTTCTACTTTCCGGAATAGTTTTTGTATAATTAGTATTCTTTTCTTTGAATGTTCATGATTAAAACTATTTGGGTTCTGAATTTTCATTGTAGAAAAGTTTTAAACTATAGGTTGAATTTATTAAACAGATATGAAGCTATTTAGGCTATTTGTTCTTGAGTTTATAAATGGTTTTTCTCTTTTTATCAAATTTATTGGCAAAAAAACCTATTCATCATGCTTCCTTATTATCCTCCTGTGGTAGGTATATAGCAACTGCAGTGATATCCTTTCTTTCATTCTTGATACTGTTAATTCAGTTTCTTTTTTCTTAATCCTTTTGGCTAAAGTTCACATCTTTAAAAAAAATTTTCAGATAAGGAATACACCTTCAGACACAAAAGTGCATGCAGAACACCAGCTACAAGAGTACCTGACCAAAGGAACAGAATATATAGAACCACGCAAAACTCAGTAGGAGGAAGGAACTAGGGGGAAAAACAGGAATGTTAGTAGGACTGGAGGTGCCCTTGGCTTGTGGGGGAACTGAATCAGGGGTCTGATCCCCACATCAGGGCAACTGTCTGAGTCAGAGGAGAAACATTTAAGGCTGGGAGTGAATCAGCTGATCTGTGGTTCTCATCCACACCTGTGAAATGAGACTCAGACAGTCCTTGCTGCAGCCATACATACCCTGGACAGGGAAGTAGGTCCCCTAGAAAGCGCAGCAGCTGGGAGCTAGAGTTTAGGGATTCTGGAGCAATCCCAGGGCGAGGGCTGCTGTTGACTGCGGAGAGACGGAGAGTCAGTTGAGGGGATGTGAGCGAGGAGACTGTGGTGGGAAATGCCTGTGGAGGAAAGCTGGCAGCCATGGAAGTAAGGCAATACTGCTGAGTCATGTGTAGGGGGTGGAGCCATCACCATAGCCTCTCTCTCCTCAGGCCAGCATGTGGAGATGAGAGGGCAGTTCAAAAGAGAGTGGATATATGCATACCTATGGCTGATTCATGTTGAGGTTTGACAGAAAACAACAAAATTCTGTAAAACAATTATCCTTCAATAAAAAAATAAATTAAAAAAGAATTTTTTCAGGAAAACAGTATAAGCTTTCAGAAATTTTTCTATGCTGTTTATTTTTATTCTTGTATTTGTCAAATTTTCTTCTGCCTAATTTGGGTTTAATTTGCTGTACTGACTTTAGCTTCCTATAGGTGAGAGTTTGGGCTACTGCCTTAGACCTTTATTATTTTATAATGTAACTCTATAAAGCTAAGAATACAGACTTAGCTATACACCATAAATTTTTATGTATTATCATTTTTATTCAGTTTAAAAGATATTTCTGGATTTCCCTGGTGGTACAGTAGATAAAAATCTGCCTCTGAACGCAGGAGACACAGGTTTGATCCTTGGTCTGGAAAGATTTCACACGGCGAGGGGTAACTAAGCCTATGAACCGAACTACTGAAACTTACCCACCTACAGCCTGTGCTCTACAAGAGAAGCCACCACAAGGAGAAGCCCATGCAGCGCAATGAAGAGTAGACCCTGCTCACTAAAACTAGAGAAACTTTGTGCAGCAACAAAGACCAATCAGAGTCAAACGAATTTAAAAAATTCTGTGATTTCCCCTTTGACTTATGCGGTATTTAGAAGTGTGTGGTTGGGCTTCCCTGGTGGCTCACTGGTAAATAATCCACCTGACAATGCAAGAGACATGGGTTTGATCCCCAGTCCAGGGGATCCCCAGTCCCACAGGACGCAGAGTAACATGTACCACAAATACCGAGCTTATGAACCACAACTAGTGAAGCCTGTGCTCCTAGAACCCATTCTCCACAACAAGAGAAGCGATGAGAAACCTGTGCACTGTAACGAGAGAGTAGCCCCAGCTGACGCAACTACAGAAAAAGCTCACGAAGCAACAAAGACACAGTCATAAATAAATAAATAATTTTTATAAAAAAGAGGTGTGTTGCTAAATTTTCACTTTTTGGGGGGAATGTCAAGATACCTTGTGTTACTGAATTCTAATTCAATTTCACTGTGTTCTTAAAATATATTCTATATGATTTCAATCTTTTAAAGTTTATTAAGAAGTTTTACGGCCCAGAATATGATAATATCTTGGTATAATTTCACATGAACGTCAAAAGAATATGAGAAAAGGGTGTTGTCTATTTACTTACTGAAGATTCCTGGAATGCTTTAATTCTTTGGTAAAGCCATGTTTCCAACTAGCATGATTTTTCTGTGTGAACAACATTTCTAGTACTGTAAACCTGCTGACAACAAATCCTTTAAGTTTGTTTTTCTGATTATGTTTATTTTGCCTTCGTCTGTGAAGGGTATTTTTCTGGTTCAAGAATTTTAAACTGATTTTTTTTTTTCCCTGTCAGCATTTTAAAGACATCATTTTACTGTCTTCCTGGTTGGGATTTGTGGAACTTCGTGGACCTATGGATTTATAACGTTCATTAAACTATTAATTAATTATGGAAGATTATTTTTCAAATGCTTTTTTATTCCTAACTCCCTCCTTGTAAGACTCAGATCCTATGTATGTTGGCCTTCCTGATATTGTACCACAAGTTACTAAAATCGCGTTCACTTTATATCAGTCTTCTTACCCCACATTTACACTTCATTTTTATTATTAAAAAAATTTTTTTGGCTGTGCTTGGTCTTTGTCATGGCATGTGGGCTTTCTCTAATTGTAATGCATGGGCTTAGTTGCCACAAGGCATGTGAAATCTCAGTTCCCTGACCAGGGATCCAACCTGCGTCCCCTGCATTGGGAGGGTGTGTTCTTAACTACTGGACAGCCAGGGAAGTACCTACACTTCATTTTAGATAGATTTTAATAGTACTGCTGCAAGTTCAAAGAATTTTTCTTCCGGAGTGTCTAATCTACTGTTGTCCCATTCAGTGAAATTTTCATTTCAGATATTTATCATCTAAAGAAGTTAACCTTGGATTTTAAAAATAGTTTCCATTTTCACTATTCACTATATTCATGTGTTCCTTTAAATCCTCAAAGATAGCTATTTTAATGTACTTGTCTGTTAATTCTATCACATACTATTTCTGTGCCAGTTCCCACTATTATTTTATATTCCATTTAGTCATATTTTCTCCCTTCTTGGCATGTCTATTAATTTTTGATTGATGCCAAATGCTGTAATGATACATTGTTAAGTATTTCGATTTTGCTGTCTTCCTTTTTAAAATGTTAAGTTGGACAAACTGAATATACATAGTTCTGGTTGATTCATCTGCCTTTCAATTGCAAGATAAAGGCTGGCATTCCTGTGTTGCTAGAGTAAATGCGAATGCCAGGTAAACCAAGATCAAGGATACCCTAATCAAAAAAGAAACTCAGCTTTACAATGAAGAGAAATTAAACTTTCCCTTGGCTCTGCAAGGCAACTGGAGGCGCTACCAATATACAACAAAATTTTAATCATCTTTTTCTTTGTCTCACAGGCAATATACATCTGCATGAGACACAGAAGGTGAGTGTGAGCTTGTGTTCAGGAACTCTTTTTTCTGCTTCACCCAAAGCTAAAACTGAAATAAGGATCCAGCTTCTGTGATAGATTTGTTTCTGTCTGCTCTTAAACCGGCGTCACCATTAGGGTGTTACACATTCATGAAGGGAAATCTGATGGAAACTTCTGTCTGCTAGCGTCCTAGGCTTTGTACTTTGTCTCTTATTAATTGAATGTGTTCCAATAAGCAGGCTCAATATCACCAGGACTCAAGTAGGTGTCAAAGACCTCTAACGCTATTTGTTTTTGTTGAATCAAGCTTTCTGGACATTGCTGGTTTTCTATTTACTTATGTCAAAGTTCAGTAAGGTATTCAGAAATGTTTCCCACATCGTACTTAGTTTCGGGCATCAAGAAGATTGTTTACTTTGCATATCTAATCTACCACACTGGTGGAAATAAAGAGCTCTAATTTATTTCAGTGTAACCTGAATTCTAACAGTCTCATTTCCACACCTAAAGCCTCCAAACTGCTCTAACTTTACACCTGTTTTTCAAAAAATCTTTTCCCCAATCATTTTACACTTTCTGTCTACACCTTTCTTGACTTCCGTATGACGTCTGACATTAAGAGGCTTCTATGACATGTACTCTTTACTTTTTAGATTAAAAAAACTATTTAAAATTTTATGGCATTCACTGACATCTTTTAATCCACTTTCTTCTCAAATCTAACGTATCTTAAATCTCCAACTCTGTCATCTTTTCAAATTACACTTTCTCTCTGGGCAACCTCATTCACTGCCAGATTCAAGTTTATATACACAGCTAGATCTGTTTCTCTACCACAGGCATCATAAACTATAAACCACACCTTCCAAATGGCTAACATTTCTATCTCAATAACCCAAAGACAGTTTAATATATCTAAACCTAAAGCCATCACTTCTATCTCTACACATTTCTCATGCAACAGTCCATTCTCCATACTGTAATCTTATGCATTTTTCTAAAATGCACATGTGGCACACTACATTATTATTCATAAATATCTGCTTGCTCCTCCCTTGGTAGGATTATAGTTCCCATACTTCTTTGACGTAAGACTTAATCATGTGACTTGCTTTGGCACTAAAATGTGAGAAGTAATGTATATTACCTCTGGACAGAACTTTTAAGAGCTAGTTAGTGCATTACTATGGTCCTTCACTCTCTTTCATAAGACAAGTAACACTCCAGATAGATAGAAGCTGCTCCATCAGACTCGATACTAGAGAGAAGATAACGTGGAGCAGAACCATCACGGTCATACAGCATGAACAAAAAATGTCTTTGTTGTTTTAAGTCACTGAAATTTTTGGATTTTTTTTTTTTTAGCACTGCAAAAGTTAGCTTATTTTGGTTGATACAATACATCAAATACTTTTCATCTTCCTTGTTCAAAATCCTTTGATAGCTCCCAACTGCATCTATAATAAAATCTCAATTCTGTCAAAAAAGAAAATATCTAATCTAATAAAATCCATTCATTATTACTTTCACAACTTCATGTCCTTGTCCCACTCATCTACTCAAACTATAGTAGCATATAGGTGACATTTTCAGTACGTCAGTGGTTAGTAGTTGAGTAGCTCTGTGTGTCATAACATTTTGTATACTGGTCTGTTATAAAATTTAACACTTTTAAATTGGTGAATATTTCTGAATCTTTGAGGGCAGGAACCTTATTTTATTCCTGCTTGTATCCCCAGTGCTCTGTAAATGTAGTAACCCTGCTGCTGCTGCTGCTGCTGCTGCTGCGTCACTTCAGTCGTGTCCGACTCTGTGTGACCCCATAGACGGCAGCCCACCAGGCTCCCCCATCCCTGGGATTCTCCAGGCAAGAATACTGGAGTGGGTTGCCATTTCCTTCTCCAATGCATGAAAGAGAAAAGTGAAAGTGAAGTCGCTCAGTCTGTCCGACTGTTAGCGACCCCATGGACTGCAGCCCACCAGGCTACTCCGTCCATTGGATTTTCCAGGCAAGAGTACCGGGGTGGGGTGCCATTGCCTTCCCCGTAGTAACCCTAAACAATTATTATTTACTAAAATAAAACATTTTGGTGATTTTCTTCATAGGTGTGTCTCTTACTGAAATCTAATTCATTTTTTTCTTTGGGAGTTGGCAAACTTCTTTAGAAAGACAGTAAATATTTTAAGACTTTTGAAGACACACACAATTTCTCGCACATATTATACTTTTTTCTTTTCCTTTAAGAAAACAAACAAAAAAAATCCTTTAAAAATGTAAAATCAATTCTTAGCTTGAAGACTGAACAATAAAGATTCTTTGGACAACACTTGTCCATAGGTTGTGGTTTGCTGAACCCTGATCTAGGCTGATACTATCAAAAGTAGTCACTCATTGTGAAAGAGTTTAAAAGTCTCCCCAGAGTAGTATAAACCACAAAGTACCATGAGACAAAACTATCATTGCTATTTCAACTCCACTGTATCTTTGGCACTATGGTACTAATAAAAACTTCAAATATGGTGAAGATAATAATCAAATAAAAATTAAATACCATATTGACATAATTTGACAGTGAGGCCTTATGCTGATGAAGAAATGAAATTTTCTGATCTTGGCGCTAGTGGTAAAGAACCTGCCTGCCAGTGCAAGAGACAGAGATGCAGGTTCAATCCCTGGGTTGGGAAGATCCCTGGGGAAGGAAATGGCAACCCACACCAATATTTCTCCCTGGAGAGTCCCATGGACAGAAAAGCCTGGCAGGCTACAGTCCATAGGGTCGTAAAGAGTCGGACATGACCATGCACCACAACCATAGGTCATTAAATGATCTGCTAAGCAAAATCACAGGGACGGAAAGCTAAGAAATAATATGGCACTTCCTTGCTAAAACTTTCAAAGGCTTCTAAGTGTTATCAATAAGACACTACATGACTGGTCCTCACATACCTTTCCAGCTTCATACTGAGTTGCTATCTTTACTCCAACCACACTGGCTCCTTAATTTTTTAAACTTACTGCTCTCCCCTTTACATATATAACTCCCATTGCTGGGAATGAAACTATTACTCCCCGTTTTGCTTGATAATACTGATAAATTAAAAATGATCTGCTACTAACAGAGATGCAAATGTAGAGAATGGACTTGTGGACAGAGCTGGTGACAGAAAGTGGGACAAACTGAGAGAGTAGCGTTGACATATATATACTATCATGCGTAAAATAGTGGGAAGCTGCTGTATAGCACAGGGAGCTCAGCATGGTGCTCAAGATGACCTAAAGGGGTGGGATGGGGGATGGGTAGGAGGGAAGCTCAACAGAGAGGGGATATATGTATATTTACAGTTGATTCATGTCATTGTACAGCAGAAACTAACACAACATAGTAAGGCAATTATCATCTGACTTAAAAGTTAATTAAAAAAAAAACAACTCCATGATTTCCTACTCTACAATCCTCTAAAAAGGTAGAAGACATATATCATTCTATTTTTTTTTTTTTTTTTGGGTAAACACACATACTATCATTAAGAAGAAAACTGAGAGCACAATCTGTATACTGTATAAAGTATATAGACATGTTATGCTGTATGAAGAGGTTAGTGTAGTGTTAGTTGTTCAGTCATGTCCAACTCTCTGAGTTCCCACAGACTATAGCCTGCCAGGCTCCTCTGTCTGTGGAATTCTCCAGTCAAGAATACTGGAGTGGGCTGCCATGCCCTTCTTGAGGGGATCTTCCTAACCCAGGGACTGAACTTGGGTCTCCCACATTACAGGCAGATTCTTCACTGTCTGAGCCACTAGTGAAGCCCCATGAAGAGGATATATACATTAAAATACATAAATGACAACTTTTAACAGTTGATTTGAAATAAACATTAATAGAGGTTCTTCTTACAACCTCAAATTGCTTCACAAATCTCAAAGATGTGTAAAAGCTACTGGAAACTATCACTTTACTAAACAACCTTATATATATCTAAGTCTTTATTAGATAGCTCCAATCTACAGTCCCCATTGCATTACATATTCCATTATCTCAATTCAGCTTTCAAAATCTCAATTTTTATGCCTGCCTATCTTTGTAACCATTCACTTTGAATTATCCCTTCTAAACTACAACAAAATCACTATACTTCTACAAACTTTTAGTTATAAGATAAATTAAATACTAAGGATGCAATATACAACATAAGTAAAATTAGCACTGCTATATGTAATATATTAAAGTTGTTAAGACAGTAAATCCTAAGAGTTATCATCACAAGGAAAAAATGTGTCTCTTATTTTGTATCTGTATGAGATGATGGATGTTCACTAAACTTACTGCGGTGACTCCTTCATGATATAAGTAAGTAAAATCATTAGGCTGTAACCCTTATACAGTGCATATTATATTTCAATAAAACTGAAAGAAAAAAATAAAATCACTATACCTTATGGAGTAGGCTTAATTGGTCATAAAAGGGGTAAAAGGGACTACTGTTTTATTGTTTCAATGTGTGGGTGCTAAGTCACTCAGCTGTATCTGACTCTTTGTGGTCCCATGGACTAGCCAGACAGGCTCCCTCTCATGGGATTCTTCAGGCAAGAATAGTGGACTGGGTAACCATTCCCTTCTCAAACGGATCTTCCCAACCAAGGGATCGAACATGGGTCGCCTGCATTGCATTGCAGGCAGATTCTTTACCATCTGAGCCACCAGAGAAGCCCTACTTTTTCATTATACATTATTATTCTCGTACTGCAGGACCATTTACTTGTTTTTTTCTATAGTATTATACTGCGAGCCATTTTAAATTGTAGTCNAAAGACAGTAAATATTTTAAGACTTTTGAAGACACACACAATTTCTCGCACATATTATACTTTTTTCTTTTCCTTTAAGAAAACAAACAAAAAAAATCCTTTAAAAATGTAAAATCAATTCTTAGCTTGAAGACTGAACAATAAAGATTCTTTGGACAACACTTGTCCATAGGTTGTGGTTTGCTGAACCCTGATCTAGGCTGATACTATCAAAAGTAGTCACTCATTGTGAAAGAGTTTAAAAGTCTCCCCAGAGTAGTATAAACCACAAAGTACCATGAGACAAAACTATCATTGCTATTTCAACTCCACTGTATCTTTGGCACTATGGTACTAATAAAAACTTCAAATATGGTGAAGATAATAATCAAATAAAAATTAAATACCATATTGACATAATTTGACAGTGAGGCCTTATGCTGATGAAGAAATGAAATTTTCTGATCTTGGCGCTAGTGGTAAAGAACCTGCCTGCCAGTGCAAGAGACAGAGATGCAGGTTCAATCCCTGGGTTGGGAAGATCCCTGGGGAAGGAAATGGCAACCCACACCAATATTTCTCCCTGGAGAGTCCCATGGACAGAAAAGCCTGGCAGGCTACAGTCCATAGGGTCGTAAAGAGTCGGACATGACCATGCACCACAACCATAGGTCATTAAATGATCTGCTAAGCAAAATCACAGGGACGGAAAGCTAAGAAATAATATGGCACTTCCTTGCTAAAACTTTCAAAGGCTTCTAAGTGTTATCAATAAGACACTACATGACTGGTCCTCACATACCTTTCCAGCTTCATACTGAGTTGCTATCTTTACTCCAACCACACTGGCTCCTTAATTTTTTAAACTTACTGCTCTCCCCTTTACATATATAACTCCCATTGCTGGGAATGAAACTATTACTCCCCGTTTTGCTTGATAATACTGATAAATTAAAAATGATCTGCTACTAACAGAGATGCAAATGTAGAGAATGGACTTGTGGACAGAGCTGGTGACAGAAAGTGGGACAAACTGAGAGAGTAGCGTTGACATATATATACTATCATGCGTAAAATAGTGGGAAGCTGCTGTATAGCACAGGGAGCTCAGCATGGTGCTCAAGATGACCTAAAGGGGTGGGATGGGGGATGGGTAGGAGGGAAGCTCAACAGAGAGGGGATATATGTATATTTACAGTTGATTCATGTCATTGTACAGCAGAAACTAACACAACATAGTAAGGCAATTATCATCTGACTTAAAAGTTAATTAAAAAAAAAACAACTCCATGATTTCCTACTCTCCAATCCTCTAAAAAGGTAGAAGACATATATCATTCTATTTTTTTTTTTTTTTTGGGTAAACACACATACTATCATTAAGGAGAAAACTGAGAGCACAATCTGTATACTGTATAAAGTATATAGACATGTTATGCTGTATGAAGAGGTTAGTGTAGTGTTAGTTGTTCAGCCATGTCCAACTCTCTGAGTTCCCACAGACTATAGCCTGCCAGGCTCCTCTGTCTGTGGAATTCTCCAGTCAAGAATACTGGAGTGGGCTGCCATGCCCTTCTTGAGGGGATCTTCCTAACCCAGGGACTGAACTTGGGTCTCCCACATTACAGGCAGATTCTTCACTGTCTGAGCCACTAGTGAAGCCCCATGAAGAGGATATATACATTAAAATACATAAATGACAACTTTTAACAGTTGATTTGAAATAAACATTAATAGAGGTTCTTCTTACAACCTCAAATTGCTTCACAAATCTCAAAGATGTGTAAAAGCTACTGGAAACTATCACTTTTCTAAACAACCTTATATATATCTAAGTCTTTATTAGATAGCTCCAATCTACAGTCCCCATTGCATTACATATTCCATTATCTCAATTCAGCTTTCAAAATCTCAATTTTTATGCCTGCCTATCTTTGTAACCATTCACTTTGAATTATCCCTTCTAAACTACAACAAAATCACTATACTTCTACAAACTTTTAGTTATAAGATAAATTAAATACTAAGGATGCAATATACAACATAAGTAAAATTAGCACTGCTATATGTAATATATTAAAGTTGTTAAGACAGTAAATCCTAAGAGTTATCATCACAAGGAAAAAATGTGTCTCTTATTTTGTATCTGTATGAGATGATGGATGTTCACTAAACTTACTGCGGTGACTCCTTCATGATATAAGTAAGTAAAATCATTAGGTTGTAACCCTTATACAGTGCATATTATATTTCAATAAAACTGAAAGAAAAAAATAAAATCACTATACCTTATGGAGTAGGCTTAATTGGTCATAAAAGGGGTAAAAGGGACTACTGTTTTATTGTTTCAATGTGTGGGTGCTAAGTCACTCAGCTGTATCTGACTCTTTGTGGTCCCATGGACTAGCCAGACAGGCTCCCTCTCATGGGATTCTTCAGGCAAGAATAGTGGACTGGGTAACCATTCCCTTCTCAAACGGATCTTCCCAACCAAGGGATCGAACATGGGTCGCCTGCATTGCATTGCAGGCAGATTCTTTACCATCTGAGCCACCAGAGAAGCCCTACTTTTTCATTATACATTATTATTCTCGTACTGCAGGACCATTTACTTGTTTTTTTCTATAGTATTATACTGCGAGCCATTTTAAATTGTAGTCTATAGTAATAAGTCTATTTTAAGGGAGCTCCCTGGTGGTCTAGTGGCTACGATTTGGCTTAGAGGTTCAATCCCTGGTCAGGAAACTGAGATCTCTCAAGCTACATAGCAAGGTGAGGCCAAAAAAGAAAAAGAAAAAAATATATATATTTTGCAAGTTTGTTCACTAGTAACAGATGGGAAATTATCTTAAGAGTCTATTAAAACAATAACCCTTACCTGTTGAAGAAGTACTCTCAGATGAAGACCTCTTTCGTGTAGGGCTACAGTTTGTGCTCTCTGATGGTCGCTGGGAAGACTTATCTGAGGCTGGCTGGGCACCTGGAGAGACAGCAAAAGACAGAAATCATAGGAAAATCCAAGTCCAGAAATAATGTGAAACCATTCTGTGTTAGAACTGTACTATTTTAGCTGTTGCCACTGCAATTCTCTGTAATGATATGACTTTCAAGCTGGCAGTAAGAGTACATTACTTGAAGGAGAAATCACACTGGATGTTGCGCAAAGAATTTCACAGGTCTCATATACATAATTTACATTAATAGAGGAAAAACTAGTTATAGTGGAAGGATGAAAAAAATATGATTTAGTTTTTATGTATTACCACTATCAAATATATTATTAAGATATCTATTGATAAAAATCACTAGCAACAATCTAATCAACTCTGTTCCTGATTACTGATTCAAATTCTTCATATAAACTGACGAAACTACAATGCAATTAATTAGGAACAACTGATGCAAGAAAAGCAGGTCCAACCTGAGCATTTTACTTAAGAGAATCAGAGATGAAAATTAAAAGCTGAACCTCAAATCCACACACGCCATATAATCCACAGAGATCATTCAGAAGGAATTTGTGATTATCTATGCAACAGACTAAACCTCCTTTATCAGTTACACTTATGGTTCCTTGGTTATACACATACAAGTTCATAAAGATAAGAAACTCCATTTCCTTAAAAAAAAAAAAGTCTCATACTCTTCTCAAAAACCTCAAATAAATGCAGCATAATTTATAAGACTCTTACTCAAGAGAAAGTATGTCATTCAGGAAAGATTATTTTCCTGAATGAAATATACCTGTTCTGAGACTGGACTTCTTATACCCTAAACAAGCCACCTGTTGAGAATACATAACGACCAACTGTCAAAAAACTAGTGGCAGTCTGAAATGTTCACTTTTAATTTGAAAAAACAAAGTCTTACACATAACTGGAGGCTCAAAATGTACAAGAAATTAAATATTTTAAGATGAGATTTTTTTAAAAAGATCTGTTTCTAAATCAGAGTTAACTCCTTACTGAAATGACTAAATGACTAACTAATAAACAGGACAACTTGGGAATAGGAGAACTCAATGGAGCTAAGTTTCTAATATTTCTGTTTCTGGAAGAAAAATAGTAAACCATGAACTTTGTTTTAATCACTCAGTGTCTTAAATCACATCACTATAAATATTCTTTCAAGCAAGCTTTTTTTAGCATTGCTCTGGTGAGATATGTGCTGCCATTCAAGAATAACAAGTTACATTTGGGGAAAACTGATGTTATGATATAATATCCCACTTTGGAAACACAGTGATGACTACCGTAAGCTATAATTAAGGAGCAAGACTGTTTGTTGAATCTTAAAAACAGATACAAAGGGATTTTTAAAAACCAACAATACAATAAATCTCCCTAGAGTGTGGTTCAGATAAGATTTCCATTAAAGAGCTAAACTATCACAATAAAATATCTAAGAAGTAAAAGCCCAGGCATCAGCAGAGACATAAGTTTAAGAAATAATACTGAAAAATTTCTATACTGGACAGGACAGATAAATATTTCCTACTCAGACACACAGCCAAGACAGAAGACAACAGTGGCCAAGAAGCTTGAGACATCACTGAACTCTCTTTATCATTATTCTCCTGATGAACGGGCAATCTTGGATTAAGCACTAGGGAAAGAAGGGATTGGAGAGCACTTTTTATAAAGTTTTCTCTCTCAGTTATAAACTTACATTTATTGAGTATAGTTTATATGTTTGGCACTATGCTAGACATTGTGGGAGGTGGGTGAGGGAGAGAGAGTAAAAACAGTGTAATAGTTTCTGCCCTCAAGGAGCTTATTTAGGGTCTTGTATGTTATCATGTATTACACTTCAGGTGGCATTTGAGCCATCCATTCTTGAGCTCCGTCTTCAGTTTCTAGGCTATTTGGCAACGTTTCCCAAATTTCTTGGTCATCTTCAAGAAAGTCTTGATGAAGGCTTCAACTATACCTTTGATCATCAGGATATCCTGAGAATCACCCTGCCTGGCCTCACCCACCTCAGGGTAAAAGAGGGTACAGGCACTTTCTTCAAAGCTCCTTCTTTTGGTGGCATCTGGAGCTGCAGAGGAGGCAGTGGGAGGTGGAATGGGGGTCAGATCCCCGGAGACCGTTATTGGCAGCTTTGTACAGCAATTCCTGAGAAACTGAAACAATTGAGAGAGAGATGGCTTAGCTCACTTAGCTTCGGAGCCATTTTTCATTTCCTGAAAGTAATGGAGGCCAGCAGCCTATTCTTAGGATGTAATAGGAAACGAATAAAACTTCATTCAGGAAGATCCTCATTTTTCATTTTAAAAAGTCTGAATTCCCTGTTCATACAGAGTAGAGCTGTTCTTCACAATTTTTCATATTTAAGGGGGAATAAAGTTGTATCCCTGAAGATACAGATCTCTAGGGCTTGATAATCAGCTGATCTAGACCTTTATTTCACTTAAAAACATTGCTTACAGGAGGAGTAAGAGGAGGAGGGTATGGATACCTGAGGGAAAAAAACATTAATCATGTAAAGCAATCAAGTTTAAGACTAGAAAATGATGATATAAACTTATACAAAAGAGCTAAATAACCTGTTAAAGACTTTCAAAAGCATGTTAAAACTGGCCTAATAACAGAAATCATAAAACATGTTCTCTAATACTACCAGAAACACATTGTTTTATAAGTGCCATTATGCAATTGCGTGGATAGGGGAGAACAAGACAATGCCCAGAGAATGAGTATGCTCATTTCAAGAGACCAACATATTTACGTTTCAGAATGCAATGCAGAGTTGAGTGTAGCAGTGTTAAGTACATGAACTGTGGAGCACAGTATCCTGAGTTGGCCTCCTGGCACCGCTATGAATTGAAAAATAATATCTAGGCAAGTAAAAGTACTGGAATGTGCATTTAATAAAGAATTCTTAACTGACATGGTTGTTCTGAGTTCCAAAATGAGATAATGTAAAAAATTCAGAAGACTTTGACAGATGTGGTTCAGATAAGATTTCCATTAAAGAGCTAAACTATCACAATAAAATATCTAAGAAGTAAAAGCCCAGGCATCAGCAGAGACATAAGTTTAAGAAATAATACTGAAAAATTTCTATACTGGACAGGACAGATAAATATTTCCTACTCAGACACACAGCCAAGACAGAAGACAACAGTGGCCAAGAAGCTTGAGACATCACTGAACTCTCTTTATCATTATTCTCCTGATGAACGGGCAATCTTGGATTAAGCACTAGGGAAAGAAGGGATTGGAGAGCACTTTTTATAAAGTTTTCTCTCTCAGTTATAAACTTACATTTATTGAGTATAGTTTATATGTTTGGCACTATGCTAGACATTGTGGGAGGTGGGTGAGGGAGAGAGAGTAAAAACAGTGTAATAGTTTCTGCCCTCAAGGAGCTTATTTAGGGTCTTGTATGTTATCATGTATTACACTTCAGGTGGCATTTGAGCCATCCATTCTTGAGCTCCGTCTTCAGTTTCTAGGCTATTTGGCAACGTTTCCCAAATTTCTTGGTCATCTTCAAGAAAGTCTTGATGAAGGCTTCAACTATACCTTTGATCATCAGGATATCCTGAGAATCACCCTGCCTGGCCTCACCCACCTCAGGGTAAAAGAGGGTACAGGCACTTTCTTCAAAGCTCCTTCTTTTGGTGGCATCTGGAGCTGCAGAGGAGGCAGTGGGAGGTGGAATGGGGGTCAGATCCCCGGAGACCGTTATTGGCAGCTTTGTACAGCAATTCCTGAGAAACTGAAACAATTGAGAGAGAGATGGCTTAGCTCACTTAGCTTCGGAGCCATTTTTCATTTCCTGAAAGTAATGGAGGCCAGCAGCCTATTCTTAGGATGTAATAGGAAACGAATAAAACTTCATTCAGGAAGATCCTCATTTTTCATTTTAAAAAGTCTGAATTCCCTGTTCATACAGAGTAGAGCTGTTCTTCACAATTTTTCATATTTAAGGGGGAATAAAGTTGTATCCCTGAAGATACAGATCTCTAGGGCTTGATAATCAGCTGATCTAGACCTTTATTTCACTTAAAAACATTGCTTACAGGAGGAGTAAGAGGAGGAGGGTATGGATACCTGAGGGAAAAAAACATTAATCATGTAAAGCAATCAAGTTTAAGACTAGAAAATGATGATATAAACTTATACAAAAGAGCTAAATAACCTGTTAAAGACTTTCAAAAGCATGTTAAAACTGGCCTAATAACAGAAATCATAAAACATGTTCTCTAATACTACCAGAAACACATTGTTTTATAAGTGCCATTATGCAATTGCGTGGATAGGGGAGAAAAAGACAATGCCCAGAGAATGAGTATGCTCATTTCAAGAGACCAACATATTTACGTTTCAGAATGCAATGCAGAGTTGAGTGTAGCAGTGTTAAGTACATGAACTGTGGAGCACAGTATCCTGAGTTGGCCTCCTGGCACCGCTATGAATTGAAAAATAATATCTAGGCAAGTAAAAGTACTGGAATGTGCATTTAATAAAGAATTCTTAACTGACATGGTTGTTCTGAGTTCCAAAATGAGATAATGTAAAAAATTCAGAAGACTTTGACAGATGTTATATTAATTAGCTCCTTCGGTTTATCATAGAACTTTTAGACTCTAAATATTAATAATGTCATTGATATGCATAGACAACCACTCAAAATTAAAGAGGGACAGAGCCTTGCATCCAATTAGGAACCAGAACTATTCAAGAATATCAAGCATCTATCTTAAACATAAAGAAGTACTTGTAAAATAAGTACCTCTAATTAAGAAGTACTATTAAGATAGGTAACTCCAGGGCTAGTAGGTAATCCTAAAGTTGGAAAAAGCTTCTCTGAAGTGTATCTTCTAATTCACTGACTCTTCATCATAGCTTCTCCAGGTCTGGGATTATATCAATAAAATACGATGTGCTCAAAAGATGAGTCAGAACCAGAAAGTGTTTGGTTCTCTGTTCAGCTCTGTACCAGTGGAGAAAGTAGTTTTCTGCTTCTATTGTTTGGCTCTTTGGTTCTTCTAAATCATGGCTGATTCCTTAAAGGAGTTACTGCTCTGTTATCATCTCCATCCTGTGATGAATATTGGTTCATGTGTCATCAGTGGTCATTTTATGATCAGACGAGACTGGGCACATTCAGGGTGGTATGGTCGTAGCATCAGCGGTCATTTTAGATCTGCCTGGAGGGATAAGTGAAGACTCTCCACTCCTCACAAGACAGGAGGTACATTTGTATTCCAATTCATGAAAATCTGATACTTCCTCAAAGAATATACACGGAGAACACACGATATTCTAAATATCAGAGAATTCTCATGGAAATGAGTTCTGATTTCTCATTACTTCAGATGCAAGCAGAGAATATTAAAGGGAATTATTCAATTCACTATTTGGCAGAAACCATACTGAGTGTCTCATCACTCAGATAACAGCTTCAGAAATATATTTAGGAATTCTATACACATAAATGAAGGAAAGAGAAATTAAAGATATCACAAAAGCAGTATGTAAATAAAACTGGAATTTAACATAAATGTAAGGTGAAAACTACAAGTAAATTATTTTCCTTCAGTTGAGACATTCATGTAAAAAAGAAGGTGGACTACTACTAAGGAAGGAAAATGAAGAAAGACAATACTATTAATTGGGATAATAATAAGGAAATTAAGAATTAAAAAAAAAAAACTTGGAAATGTGAGGGAGCCTTGCAAGTGGTTTTGACTGTGGAATCTCTGGGTTTTTATTTGACCATTATTGGATGAACTTTTAAAGACAAAGACAGGTTTGGGGGAAACATCTGTGCCAAATTAGACAAAAAAGGAGAAGAGATGGTACTTTTATAGCAAAGTGATAAGATGAAACCATGGATAAGAATGTCGAAACTTAAAGCAAAAAAGAACATACCTACATTAAAAGGGATTAAGAATCTGGATATCTTTATATTACACACAAAAACACGTGGAAACCAAAAAGCTGTTCTCAAGTTGACTGGTCACAAGAGATCTTGACTGATGTCTACAGAGGAGAAATGGAAACAAATCTAAGATAAAAAAGAAATAACTACATTTACAGATGCCTGGGTGTAAGGACAGAGTCATACAGGCAAAGATACCTGCATAAATAGAAAAAATTCCTACTGATAAGAGTGTACAGGAGAGGTGGAAGGCATCACAAAACACTGGAATAAAGATTCAACGTAATTACTTCACTGAAGCCTAGAGTGTCCTAGGCTAAAAAACAAGGAACTTCCAAATGGAAGCTACCAAAGAACACAGTGAATGAAACTGACAGCTGGTTGGATAAAACAGGCATTTCTTTAGTCTAAATCTACTATTAAAACTTTAACAACAACATAGTATGAGTTTTAGTTATACTCTGTTGAGAGTTCAACACTAAAATTCCAAGTAACTAGGGAACGGTTTGAATGAGCAAACTGTTTCAGGTTTCTAATGCTATACTTATCTTTGGGTAAACTATGGAAAAACAGATTAACCACGCTAGACTTGGACACTGTGCAGTAATCAGTTCATAGATACTATAAATTTATTTTAAAATGACACATTTAAAAGTAATTTCTAAAATTTAAATTGCTCCTTCCCACCAAAACTACAACATGTCCCAAAATTCTAATTTTACGAAATTCCTCTTCTTCTATTATTTATAAGTCAAGACTACTAGTAATGTTTGTTAAACGGTGACTGAATCAAAACTGGTTATAACTAAAATGGATGCCACAGGAGAAGAATATGAACATAAAATATCAACAAGTCTTCTTGTTTCCAGATTCAAGTTCTGAATCCTTCGCTATGGTTCACAGACCATAAGAATCCCGGAAGCTTCTTCTGAATGAGCTGAATGCTGAGATAAGAACTGGTTCTACAATAAAAACAGCTGTTTCCAATTGTGGGAAATTTATTTACTGAAAGCAATACATTTCATCTGACTCACCAATTAAATGCAGTACAAGAATGATTCAGAGTCTGTGCTGGTGATTTTTATGCTAAAAAGTCCATGTTTTTCTCCTTCCAATTAGGTTATTTCTCAGTGTCCAAATCAGATAATTCACTGAAATGGAATTCCTGTGGAAATTCCCAGAACTGTACTAATCACCACAATAAATTTTCTGATTTCATCACCACATGTTCACACTCACTTATGAGTGTATCTTATATATTACCTTAGAGAAACTGTCAGAAATCAGAAAATTCTGATCAACGTCACATTCAGTTAAAAAGAAAATAAGACTCAATATACTGTGCTTCAACCATTATGCTTCTACTATAGTAAATAAGCTTTTTCCAAACAAAAAGATTTGAAAAGACCCTGATGTTGGGAAGGATTGAAGGCAGGAGGAGAAGGGGACGACAGAGGATGAGATGGCTGGATGGCATCACTGACTCACTGAAGTGAGTTTGGGTGAACTCCGGGAGTTGGTGATGGACACGGAGGCCTAGCGTGCTGTGGTTCATGGGGTCACAGAGTTGGACATGACTGAGCAACTGAACTGAACTGAATAGGTTGCAGGTTCTAGCATGTGCAGTTAGCTATGAATTGAAAATGCTGAAAAGCAGTGATTGTGTCTGACACTCCAGTCAGAAACTCTTCCTTACCAGTCCTATTTCATGTCTACTTAACAAAGATACTTAAATAAACAGAATTAGTTATCAAGAACTGGGTGAAATCAGAAACCTGGCCACATTTAAGAGTATAATTTTACTACAAGTTTATTTGCATCAAGCTGATTTTAGACTTTTAATATATAACAGTGTATTAATAGAACAGTATAAAAATTAAAAAATAAGATATCATTTATAAAATAACATTTTCTTTTCAAACCTTTCTGAGATTTGTTTAGTTCAAAACTGCTGAAGTGATTAAATCTGTTTGATTCCCTACAATGAAAACAAGGAGAGAAAGGTTAAATGCCTTGTTCCAGACTGTATCTGTCATTTCTGCCTGTGCCCTGATCTGATTTATTCAACATAAATGATCAAATATGCCTGTTTTAATTAACCCTTATGATAAATCTACTCAACATAAATAGTAAAGAATATTTTTTATTTTTTCCTTTATCAGTTAGAGATTGGTTTCATTTGACAATCAGTACTTAAAAAACCTAAACTGATTGTTTTGGAATAAATTTAAGCTTACAGAAAAGTTATAAAGACAGCTATCATAAGTCTTTTACACTCAACTTTCCTTAATGTTTTACTTAATTATGGCATATTTGTCAAAACTATGAAATTGACATTGGCATAATTTTTCCACTCATGTTCTTCTCATGTTCCAGATTTTAATCTGGATATCACTGTATCTAGTTACCAAGTCTCCTTAATTTTCTGGGATCTGTGATGGCTGCCTCCATCTTTCCTTGTTTTTCCAGGTCTTTGATACTCTTGAGAAGTACTGGCCAAGTATTTTGTACAAGGCCCTCCACTCCTGCCCCTGCTCCTGTTTTTTTCATGTTTTCATATGTTTACACTGGGATTAAGGGTTTTTGTACAGAGTAACACAAGAATGAAGTTCCTTTCTATTACATTATATCAGAGGATACATGTTACCATCATGATTTATCATTGGTGAAATTATACTTTCATTTGGTTTAAAGTGCTGTCTGCTACGGTTCTAGTTCTATACTACTTTCCCCTTTCCATAATCTCTTCTTGGGAATTAAGTCACTAAATTCAGTCCATATTCAGGAGTTAATTTTCACCTTCTTGAGGGGAATAGTCTACATACATTATTTGGAATACTTCTGTAATGATGACCTACGCCAGTATTCTTGCTTGGAAAATCCCCTTGGACAGAGGAGCCTGGATGGGCTACAGTCCCTGGGGTCCCAAAGAGTCAGACATGACTGAGCAAATTCACTTTCACTTTCTATTTATTTAATCATTTATATCAGCATGGACTCATGAACATTTACCTTAATCCTTAGGCTATAACTGCATAACGTCATTATTTAGTTGCTTAAACTGTTCCAGCTTTGGGCACTGGACAGCTGTTTCAGGATAATAATGTCCCAAAGCTAACTGACCATTTCAGAATACATGGTAAACAGTTTTTGGACATTTTAACAGGAAAGCAATTTATGTATAACGAACCTATCTCCAAGTTATATATGGAAAAATTATCAACTGATGACTGAGAAGACCAATTTAAGGTAACACGCAGTTTAGTTATGCTCTTTTTATGCTTTAAGAAGGAAAACAAAATTGACAGAGACAGTTACAGATTGAGAAGATGCAGTTATTTCCTTCAGAGAATACAAAATTATAAGGAAAGAGTAAATAATAAACCAATCAGGACTGCTACAATGTTTAAAGCTGTAAGAATTTTAACTGCCCCACATTTCCCCATTATTTCCCATTCATTCCTTAACCTCCAGAAATCTAACAACTGCCACTAAGAAAACTGCTCTTAGATTACAGAAAATAATCTGCTAAAGCAAACTGTCTTTCAGTCCTTATCTAAATGATCAGCATCTGACACTCCTGAGTACAAAACTCCCTTAGGAAACCCAGTGTGTTCACCCTAAACATTATCATTCCTGCTCTTAATTCCTTAAAACAACCACTGATCTATAACTTTACCTTCAGGTTTGATTTCTCTTTTGAGCTACAGATTCATATATCCCACTAAACAGCATGAAAGTCAAATCCATTTTCCACCTCCAGTTTCCTTTTGCATACCACCTTTTATTTAATTAGGCTTCCCTGGTGGCTCAGATGGTAAAGAATCTGCCTGTAATGCAGGAAACCCAGGGGATACCTGGAAGATCCCCTGGAGAAGGGAATGGCTACCCACTCCAGTATTCTTGCCTGGAGAATTCCATGGACAGAAGAGCCTGGACAACAGCTACAGTCCATGGGGTAGCAGAGTCGGACATAACTGAACAACTAATATTTTCTTTTAATCACATCACCATTCAACCAACTGCCTGAGAGAGGTATCTTAGAGACATTCTAAAATCTTCCCACTTTCTTTTCTTTACGACTTTAAAAAATCTATTTCTGGACTTCCCTGGTGGTCCAGTGGTTGGACATTCACCTGCCAATGCAGGGGACATGGATTTGATCCCTGGCTGGGGAGTATTCCACAAGGTGAGGGCAACTAAGTTCATGCAGCACAACTACAGAGCCTGTGCTCTAGAGCAAATGCTCCGCAACGAGAAGCCACCACAATGAGATGCCAGCAGACCACAACCAGAGAGTAGCTCTTGCTCGCCACTAGAGAAAGCCCACATGCAGTAACAAAGATCCAGTCAAGACAACAATAAACAAACACAATTATAAAAATAAAATCTATTTCTTCTGAATATTGTTTTCTCTATCACTACCTTAGTTCAGGGCCGCATAATGTTTCACTGAGACAATATCCAAACTGGTCTACCTGATCTTTCTCTAATCCATCTATAAAAGTGCTATCCATATGATCTTGGCAAATCATTCTATTTTCAGTTCAGTTCAGTCGCTCAGTCATGTCCGACTCTTTGCGAGCCCATGAATTGCAGCACGGCAGGCCTCCCTGTCCATCA
>SJYX01020182.1:0-12773 GCA_006410675.1 Oreotragus oreotragus
TTGATGCTTTTGAACTGTGGTGTTGGAGAAGACTCTTGAGAGTCCCTTGGACTGCAAGGAGATCCAACCAGTCCATTCTGAAGGAGGTCAGCCCTGGGATTTCTTTGGAAGGAATGATGCTAAAGCTGAAACTCCACTACTTTGACCACGTCATGCGAAGAGTTGACTCATTGGAAAAGACTCTGATGCTGGGAGGGATTGGGGTCAGGAGGAGAAGCAGATGACAGAGGATGAGATGGCTGGATGGCATCACTGACTCGATGGACGTGAGTCTGAGTGAACTCTGGGAGCTGGTGATTGACAGGATGGCATGGCGTCGTGCTGAGATTCATGGGGTCGCAAAGAGTTGGACACGACTGAGTGACTGAACTGAACTGAACAGCAAGGATAAACTAAGAGAACTAAGGGTTGAAAAAATTAGGGAAGAAAACGGGGTGGGGTATTGGCTTTGGTAAGGATAAGAGAGGGCTTCCCAGATGGCACAGTGGTAAAGAATTTCCCTACCAACGCAGGAGATCAATGCAGGAGACACAGGTTTGATCCCTGGGTTGGGAAGATCCCCTGGAGGAGGAAATGGCAATCCATTCCAGCATTCTTGCCTGAAAAAAATTCCATGGACAGAGGAGCCTGGTTGGCTACAGTCCATGGGTTTGCAAAGAGTAGGGCTCGACTGAGCAACTGAGCACTCAAGAGTAAGAGAGGTGACAAATGTGGGTGGATAACAGAAAAGACAAAAAATGGGACTCAGTTCTGCTGCTGCCCTTGGTGGGGGTAAGCACTTCAAAGTTGTCTGGAGGAGGGCTGGCAGTCAGATGTTAGGTATCAGCAGCAGGGGTTGTATAACACAGGCAAGGAAGTAGATAGAAGGAAATGTGTGAAAAGCAGCAGAGAAAAGGGGCAGAGGACCAGGAAAAGGTCAAAGGAGAAACTTTCCTGGGTGAAGTCCATTTGGAGCAACTGATTAGGGGAAGTCTGTGTGTAGCAGGCCATCAATGCTGTGCATTTCTAAACACCAATATGCTTAAGAATGTATATGTTGGTATTGTAGGAGTAAACCAGTGCTGCAAGAGCTGTGATTCTTCATTCATTTTTAACTTGTCAGAATCTGATGGGTGCTGCTGCTATTTTGTCCAAGAATAAGGATAAGAGAAGGCAATTGACATTTACTGAGGATGAACAATATGCCAGAAGATTTACAGACAGCTCAGATACTCCTTACAATAATCATATGAAGTAGGTATTAGTAGCCCATTTTTAGATGAGGAAATTAAAGGTCAGGGAGGTTAAATATTTTGCCCATGTCAAAGTCAGAAAAGCAGAACTGAAAATCATCTACTGGACCCCAGATTCTATGTCTCTGGGGTGGTACAAGGATACCATACTTTTTAAGAATCAAGTGGCATAATTACTTACCACATACACAGCTTTGGGACAAGTCTTTTATCTGACCCTATCTTGGTAAAATATGCTTCTTACAAACATCATTTGGAATTTCTAATCCAGCACATTTTTCGGCTCATCCTTTCTTTTCCAACTAAGTTGCTCTATTAGACAATAGCTTCCAGCTCTCAGCTCAGGGTAATCTCATTCACTCACAACTCTTTTGGTTCACTTATTCACTTACTTCTATTCATTCACCCATTCATCAAATATGTACTGTGTGCTCAAAAACATGTCTACTTACGAAAGAAAAGGAATGTGTTAAGTTTCAGCTGTTGTCAGTCATCAAAACCTCAGTCAGCCTGTCCAGATCTTACCTATTCACCCAACTGAATTTTCCTGGTGATTTTCATCAAAACGATTTTGGTTTCTCCAGCTCTATAATGGTAAAGGCCACACGACCCTTACTTTGTTATTGAATCTGATTCTTTCAAATCACACAGCCTTATCTAGCAAAGCTTCTGCTTCACATCTTAGGTTCATGTGAAATAGCCAGTTCCTTCTGGAGCAGCTCAGACTCACTCTTCCCGTATCCTCTCCATTTTTCTTTTCTGCAAGTAGCCCCTCCCTCTAGCCACCTACTTTTTCAAAATCAAGGATAAGAACCTTTTCAACTCCCCTGGATAATCTCAGACACACTGCATTTTAAAATGGGGACATAGTAAACATAAAGAGAAGCAATTTGGGGCTAAACTAGGTGAAGTGATTCTCTGTATGAATGCCAAATGTGTACTCTATTTACCATAAAACACTTCTGAGTCATACCAAAGAGAAACACATCTGATCTTAGGATGATTTATATCCTCAGCCAGCACATGTATTTCCATCTGATTCATACTACCTGCTTTGAGTTTCAATTGTCAAATGAATAGGAAAAATTGAGCCCTGCAGCCTGGGGAGAGTTACTTCATGTCCCTTCATTACCAATAAAATCATGGCTGATGGAGCTGAATTAGAAATAATGTATTCATAAATGAACATTTTTTACAAAATGTTCAAGTTTACCTTCTCATAAATTATCCCAAAACAATTCTTTATGAGTTATGTTTGTCCTTATTTAAAGCAATTAAATCTAGAGAGATTAAGAAAACGCAGGTTACAATGCAAGTAAAGTCACGTAGTCAAGGCTAAAAACTCAGACCTTTTGATTGAAATCTCATACTTTCTGCCACATTCCACCATTTCCAAATGATCTTTACATTGCCTCTCAGGCGCTGGGGGTGGGATGGGCTGCAAAGCTGAATGGGGAAGGGAGTGGGAATCATGCAGTAAAGACAGCAGCAAGGGCTGTCTCTAATGGGAAAGATGGTAGACAAGACAACTGAAATGGAAAGGTAGCTCTGGAGAAAAGGAGTCGCAGCCTGATAAACTGTCAGAGGAGAAAGTATCCCCGGTGAAGTCCATGCAGAAGAACTGTTATGGTGAAGTTCATGTCTCATCTAAAATAATGGAACGCTTATTCTTTTTAACTCACATTTAAACAATATTTAAATCACTTTGATTTATAAAATATTACCTGGGAAATTATAATTTTATAAAACTCTTTTTGGTCAAAAGTTTAATCACTGAAGTTACAACCACTTCCTAAACTAAAATCAAGAAATCATTCATTCATTAATTCATTTTGGCTGCCTGGGTCTTCCTTGTGGCATGTGGGATCTAATTCCCTGACCAGAGATCAAACCCAGGTTCCCTGCACCCAGGAGTGCAGAGTCTTAGCCACTGGACCACCAGGGAAGTTCCAAGATAGAACTCTTTCGAAGGAAAAGAAAAATTCTCATTTCTTCCTATGGTTCTGGATGTTCAGAAACAAGTTTACCTGAAAGTTGAATCTACCTTAAAGGTAACTTACCATTATTTTTAGGAGAATTCCATGGACAGAGGAGCCTGGCAGGCTATACAGTCCACAGGGTCACAAAGAGTCAGACACAACTGAAGTGACTTAGCACAAACACACACACAGAGTGGATCTAACACCAGGGAAACAAAAATGAGGAAAACTTCTGTTGTTCAGTCGCTAAGTCATGTCTGACTCTGCGACCCCATGAACTACAGCACACCAGGCTTCCCTGTCCTTCACTATCACCTGGAGTTTGCTCAAACTCATGTCCACTGAGTCAATGATGCCATCCAACCATCTCATCCTCTGTCATCCCCTTCTTCTCCTGCCCTCAATCTTTCCCAGCATCAGGATCTTTTCCAATGAGTCAACTCTTCACACCAGGTGGCCAAAGTATTGGAACTTCATCAGTCCTTCCAATGAATATTCAGAACTGATTTCCTTTGGGATTGACTGGTTTAATCTCCTTGCTGTCCAAGGGACTCTCAAGAATCTTCTCCAGCACCACAGTTCGAAAGCATCAATTCTTTGGCACTCAGAAAAACTTGGTGAGTAGATATTTTTTGTTGTTGTTATTGAAGGAGTGATAGGCCAGAAAAAAGTGCCTAGACAGAAAGTGACTGGGGTGGCCCAAAATACTTTGTGGGAGAACAATAGGAAACATAAGCCCTGGTCTCATGAATTGTCCCCTTGGATCCACTAACAACAAAGAATCTTGAATTCAAGGAAAAGGCAGAGGAACAGAGATTTATTGCAAAGGCAAGATATGAGAGGAAGAGAGGGGAAAGATCCCCTCTTGGTGAAAAACTGGGAAATTTTCTCTGCCAGATGCGGTGTTAGAAAAGGTACCAGTGATGTGATAAATTCTGATTTATTCTCCAGTGACTCCTTCTTCTTGTAACTCTAGGCAGTCAGTTCACCCAGTTCTGAATGTTTAGGTTTCTCCTCTTTCAGTTCTTTTTTTTCCTATAAATTCTATTTTCTCTATGTATAAAGGTATAGACTTTAGGTTTTTAATCACTGGCCTCAAGACTGACTTGTGCTGATGACTCATACAGAATAACATGATGTAAGAGTGACTGCAGCCTGTTCTCTTTTACAGAGTTAAACTTTCCAAGGATGTTACATTTCCTTTCGATTAGTTTTGGTAAATTTATTCTATATAGTTGATATTTAAGTGAGCAAAAACTTCTGCTCAAAGCAAAAGAATTATAAAAAAAAAAAAATTATCCAACAATGGTTCTCTAAGGAAATCCACCGAGATATCAAGACCTGGGTTGGAGTGTTCAGGCAAGGCTGTCACACCATTTACAGCTTCTCCAGGAGAACTCCAAGACAAATTTGGGGCAATCTTGTCCTTCACGGAGCTGCCTCTGGCTTCTGTACCCCAGACCACACAAATGAAAGAAACCACGGAGACCACTTGTCAGCTCTGCACCCAGAACCAAACTCACTAGTCAGAAGTAACTTCACATTAAAAGATCCCAAGATAACAAGACTTCCTATACAAATGTACATTTGTTCAATAGTGGGTCACATATAGAGGTAAGAAGGTGCACATGCTAAATGTTTGCAGTTTTCTAAACTCATTTTCCTGATAAATATACAATGTGTGGTCCAGCTTGCTCATTTTGTTGGAGCATTACACAAATGACCTTCTATGAATAAAGCTGGATTTCTTGGGCATCATTTAATTTCATCTTCTTCCACATGAGCTCTACCCCTTAGCCTGGCCATCTGGCCCCATGCAGCTAAAGGGAGGCAGAATTTGGCTCAATCTGTTTAATGTTTCAAGTTGTCTGCAGTGAAATGGTATCTTTCCTGCAGAAGTAATCTCACTGGCATGTGCTCCCCATGTCTGAAAGTCAGTGGTAGAAACTGTGACGCCTTCATCTTATTCAGAGCAATTCTCTGTGACCACCCCCAGACTTGGGCCTCACTTCGCACCAACATTCCCAGATCTGCCCAGGTGTGGGTTTCTGGGACCATCTCACATTTTTAGATGTTATTATCATTCTCCTGCTTTTTGGAACGGGAGATTTCTACTGGTTTCTTAGATCCACTCTCAAGACGCTAATTATTCTTTATATTTTAATTCATTTATTCAATAAATTTCAGTTAAACTTATAGTGTGTTACAGGCACTCCTGGGGATATAAAAATAGACAAAACATAGAGAATCCCTCATCTTGTGGCACTCACATTCTAGTATGAGACAGCTCAGTCCTGTCCGACTCTTTGTGACCCCATGGACTGCAGCCTCCCAGGCTCTTCAATCCATGGGATTTTCCAGGCAAGAGTGCTGGAGTGGGTTGCCATTTTCTTCTCCAGGGGATCTTCCCGACTCAGGGATTGAACCTGGGTCTCTCGCATTGCATGCGGACGCTTTACCCTCTAAGCCACTCGGGAAGCAAAGCAGATAAATAAGTAAACACATACAAAAAACAAGGTGGTGATCAATGCTATCAAAGAGATATAAAGCAGAACAAAGAGTTAGAGAAGAATGGGCTGGGTATTATAGACAAATCGACAAGGAAAGGCTTATTTGATGACATGTGAGCAGGTGGATGAGGTAGAGAGAAAGCCTGCAAAGCAGGCATTCCAGACTGAGCTAACAGCAAGTGCAAAGATCCTGAGATGAAAGTATGTTTGGGTGTTTGATGCGCATTAAGGTTACATTCTCTGCCTCAGCTCTCCGGATCCTGGCCAACCACAATTCAGATCCGATCAGCTTCTATCCCGAGTACATCCATTATGATCACCAACATGGGGAAGGAATGGAGCCCTGGTGCTGAAAAGCAAAGGCTGGACAGCTTCTCGTCATAGGATGTGAAATGGGAGACCCAAGCACTGAGTGAGTGACTAGATTCTTGCCACGCACACCTCAGGTTCTATGAGTCTATGCAGCATTCAAACATGTCTACATCTAGGTAATCTACCAGAACAACTAAGGAAAGTGAAACTTAAAACATGTAGTTAACCAAGTGAAGTGAAGTGAAGTGAAGTCGCTCAGTCGTGTCCGACCCTTTGCGACCCCATGGACTGTAGCCTACCAGGCTCCTCCCTTCATGAGATTCTCCAGGCAAGAGTACTGGAGTGGGTTGCCATTTATGTAGTCTTCATGTTTGGAAAATGCATACATTTTCATCAGTCCTCAAGCATTTCCATGAAAATAGAATAATGCAAAGAGGGCTGACACTTTTTTTTAAGTAGGGCTTCAGTGTATGGACCAAATCCCTCCACTTTCCCACCTCTTGCTATTCTTTAGAATTCCACAGAAGGTAATATTCTGACAAAAACTTGACAACGTTAGGTAGTTACTCACATAATGAGTCAGATTTTCAGATTCTTGATTTAAGTCTTACTTAAAAAAAAAAAGATTAAAATGTTATGTGACAACCTGATAAAGCTTTATATCTAAGTGGTTCTGAAGGCTATGTCAGTTACACATCTTGTATATCATAAATAATGAAAAATAGTAGCTGCAATTTCCTTAGTCCTTATTATGTTCTAAACTCTATGTTCAAGCAAGCTATTTATTTATTCTTTACAAAATCTCTTTGAAGGCATACTTTTATTATTTCCATCTCACAGATGAGAGAGCTGAGATTTAGAGAGATGAAGGGATTGGCCTGACATCACAACTTTGGCGAATGGCAGAGCTGGGACTAACACCCAGGTCCCTCTGACTTCATAGTCCAAGCTGTTAACCCACCACGTGACCCTGCCTCCACAGCAGTGAAGGATAACTAGAGAACTCATGCCGCTATCAGGGAGAAGAATCAGTTAATAAAAGGAAGAATTCATACCTTGATTAAAGTTGGCAGGTAAAATGCACTTATTTTGGAACTCATTCCTTAAAGTTCAAGATGGCAAGAAGCAAAACTAAAAGTTAAGCCTCTGCTAATGTGTATAGAAGAACACTCTCTTTAGGTAATGTGGGTACCATCTCAACACGGTCAGATTGCTGCCAAACTTCAAAGTGTTACTAAAATGGGAGGCCATCAGGCTGTGGAAGAGGAAAAGATGGAGCTTAGGCAGGGGTTAGACAGGCAGGCAGGATGTGAGGATGGGGAAGCAGTATCTGCAGCAGCTTGAGGGCGACAATATTCACATAAAGCATGAGTTTCAATTTACTAGAGATTCACTGGTCAAGCTAGTGTTTGTGAAGTGAGTTCCTGCATTCCCTTTTCCAGATGTGAGGGTTGTTTTGCAGTCACGTCTGATGGCACTTTGGCCACCTGATGGGAAGAGCCAATTCATTAGGGAAAAAAAAAAATGTGATGCTGGAAAAGATTGAAGGCAGGAGGGTACGGGGATGACAGAGGATGAAATGGTTGGATGGCATCTCCAACTCAATGGACATGAGTTTGAGCAAGCTACAGGAGATGGTGAAGGACGGAGAAGCCTGGTGTGCTACAGTCCATGGGGTCACAAAGAGCTGGACATGACTAAGCGACCGAACAACTGATGTTGTCAGGTATTAAGCACTGGCTTAATAGGCTACAAACCAGCCTGTCATCCCAGCCTCTCCAGCCATCAGCTGTGGCACCTTGGACGAGTCCCTTAACCTCAATGGACCTCAGTATTCTCAGCTGGAAAAATTGAAAACAATTGAAGTAGACTATCCCTTCCAGCAATTCTGTGAATCAAGGAGAGTTTATAGCTGCTGCCATTCATTAAGTTCAAATGAAGTCCCGTCATTATCTTATCTCTTGCTAGATAGACGATGAGCTCCAGAAAAGCACATAGGATATTAGGTGGCTCCCAGAAGGACCTCAGACAATATTTACTCATTGACTGTGTCTAAAAATTACATATGAGGACAGGTTTCCCAGGTGGTACTAGTGGTAAAGAACCCACCTGCCAATGCAGGACGCGTAAGAGACATGGATTTGATCCCTGTGTCAGGGGAGGAGGGCATGCCCTCCTGAGGAGGGCATTGATCCAGTTTTCTTGCCTGAAGAATCCCAGGGACAGAGAAGCCTGCTGGGCTACAGTCCACAGGGTTGTAAAGAGCCGGACACAACTGAAGTGACTTAGCACATACAGGTGGCCAAAGGACCATAGGATAGGTCAGCTGAGCTCTATTTTAGGATGAAAAGCAGCATTTATCCTAGTCATACAACAGGAATATTTACCAAACGCCTATTAATCTAAAGAAAGTGCTTTCATTTCAAATTGTAACTAAAAGTAAATATAAAAGAATATGTAAAGTACAACTCCACCTTTTTTTTTTTTTAAAGAGTAACATATACAAATGTTATTGGACCAAAAATGGAGGGACATAGAGTAAACAACTAACAGTGGTTTTCTGGGGAAGAGGTTGGGGCAGAAATATGACTGGTTTTTACTTTCCACATCGTGCATTTCATTACATTTACATTTTGTGTAACATTGCAGTGCATATATAATTGTTTTAGTTCTTTGATTCCTAAAATACTCTAATTGTTCCAAAACAACCTGGCCATGAATTGTGTCACATGCTAGGAGTGACATAAAACACTAAACCCAGAAGATTCTCTCAAACATAGAGATACTGCCTTACATTTACAGTGAGGGGAAAAAAAAAAAAAACAGAGAGATAATGTTCTTTTCCAGTTAAAACAAGTGTGAATGAAAAGGTCTTACTTTTTTTTTTTTTTTTCAGTTCCTGTGACCCCCAGGAGAGAAGGCTGTGGGCTGATTATTAGAGCATTTGAGTGTGTGAGTTTGCCTGGAAGCGATAGCTAGTGCAGACAAGGAGGTGGGCATAATGATAAAGCATGCTCTGCTCGTAGAGCTCCACACGAAACAGCATTACTCTCAACCAGATTTTACTTCTTGTTAATTATATCAGATTCCACTTGACTGGGGATTTCACTGAATTTAAAATGTTGGGGGTGAGGGTCACTGCTCCATGCTACTCATCAGAAACATCGATTAGAAAAGCACCCCAGAAACCCTTGACCGTCAGCTGTGCAATACATTGGCCCTCATCGTGACAGATGTGCTCCAGTAATTATGATCACCGTTTCATCAGTGTGTCTGTGAGCACTTCTGGAACACTTGATGTACCCAAAGAAAAAGCCCTCTCTGACATAATGGAGGTAAAATAAAATGTGTGCTTTCATGTCATGGAAAAATTTATGATACTCACACAAAGATGGGTATTTATTTCCTATGTGTATGCATCTCTGCTTTCTGTTGTTATTGATGAATGGGGAAAGCTAAATGTACCATAGAAGGAGGAAATAACAGCAGGGATGGGAGCTGACTGCTGATTTCCCATCCAGCAAACCCATATGAACTACCAAATCCCTGAACCTCAGGCTTCAGCGAAGACAGGAGGTGTTAATGGGACCTGTCACCCCAAGCCCTGGAGAAGCAGGATGAAGTGGAATGAGTGTCATCTATGAACTCACATCTGGGTTTGAATCTGGCTCTAGCTTAAGAGCTTGGATATGCTAACTCACTTTTCTGAGTCTTGGTTTGCTTAGCTGTCACATGGATATATGAGTACCTATTTTAGCATGCTGTCAAAATTACTGAAATAATATATGTAAAGCCCCTTCTACACTTGAAAGTAGTATAGATGGTACTTAGCAGATATCTCCCTCAAAATTTCTCTCTTTTTCTCCTTTCTATTAATGTTTCTTTTCCTTCCTTTCCTATTTTGGGGACAGAAATGGCCAATTTTTTAGCCTTCTAATCTTAAATCTTCAAAACAGACCAACAGTGCCATAAGCCAAGACTCACCAGGTTGATGAGTAGAACAATTTTCTTTTTCCAACTTGTATCTTCAGAAACCTCAGAAATATAGACATATTTAAACAGCCACATACATAAACTTATAAATGAAGACAATCTCTACATTGTCCCTTGGCTCTGAGACAGATAGATAGACATTCAATAGATAGAGAATCTTTCAACTTTTATTTTTTCCTTTCAGCCTTGCTTTTATGCAGTGAATGTAACATTTACTAATAAGCAGATCAGCCAGGTCATGAAATGTTTATTAGCAGCTCCTTCCACCATGTCAAATGGTGTTTCCTTTGATATTTTTGTGCTTTCCACAATGAAACTGCATTCTTACACCAATAATGAAGGCCCAGAAGTGGAAAGAACAGAGTTGGAATTAGGGTGAGGTCAGAAAGGTCCTCATATGGGGCACAAATTTTAAAGGAATGTCCAAAAACTCAGTAATGAAAACAAACAATATTTAGTGCACTATTTAAAAAAATCAAGTTAATACAAAAAATATATAATGAACAAGATTGCAAATTTTGAAATAAAGACTGGAACAAACCCTGCAATTATGTGACTGCCTCCCTCAGCTCACCCTGATCTAGGACCTGGGCAGACGCTGCATCTGAAATCAGGAGCTGGGGGTTCTAGTCCTGGTTCTCACACTACTGAGCTCAGGTGAGTCACTGAAACTCTCTGGTTCCCAATGTCATCTTGTTTCACTTAGGAGTCTGATCAGAAGATTTCCAGGGAACTGCTGAACTTGAAAATTCTATAATTTTCTCTAACGTGAAGCTGTATTATTGGGGCATCAGAAATGACTCAAGCCAAGATTCATTCACTGTCACTCATTCAATCCAAAATGAATTAAAATCAATCCAATCAACTGCTATGTGACAAGCCCTATGTGAGACGTTGAAAAGACAAAGGTGAGGACCTGAGAAATTTGTAGGACGGGAAGCCGATTCTAGTGCTGAACGGTCAAGACAACCTTCCCTAACTTCCAAAGGAGTTAGGCAGGGAAACTAAGGGAGAAAACTCCAGCAAGAAAGAACAGCACAGCAAAAGACCTGAAGGTGAAAAAGAAAAATCTCAGTTGGGTAACTGTTATAAGTTTAATTTGAGTGAAACATAAGTAGGATGGATGAAACAGGAAAACAAAAATCAGTCTTTGATTATGGAACAAAAACAATATTTGGCAAGAGGCGCAGGTTCCATTCCTGAGTTGGGAAGATCCCCTGGAATAGAAAATGGCAACTCACTCCAGTATCCTTGCCTGGAAAACTCCATGGACAGAGGAGTCTGCAGGGCTACAGTCTGTGGGGCTGCAAAGAGCCTGGCACAGCTAAACAAAACACAAGCATGACAAGCACAACACGGAGCACCAGGCAGCGGTCAGACCTAAGCTCCAGTCACTGCCCTGGTGACGACTAGCTAGAAGACAGGGCTTCCGGGTCCACTGGAGATTCTATGTTAGAACCCAGTACAGACTTTTCTGTAAAGAAAAAAGGCTTTTAATTCCCAAAGAATGATGCAAACCTCACATCTGACATGTTTAGTCTACACCCCCCAGTACCAAAGCAGTGCTGTAATTAATACATGTAGTCACTTCCCTGAAAACAATTTCCTAAACAGCGCAGTATCTATTGTGTGCTGCCTATGAGCCTGAAGAACGTGAGGACCAGCCTAAAGGCAAGCAAACTTTGACCTTCCCCAGACAGGCATGAGGAGGAGGCACCTAGGCAAATGTTAGAGGCATACACGCTGACACCTACCCTACCTAGGAGCTAGTCTGCTCCTGCCACATTTATGTTGGCTGATTTAATTCCTACACTGAGGTAAATAGGATTAGCTGCTGCTGCTAAGTCACTTCAGTCGTGTCCGACTCTGTGTGACCCCATAGACAGCAGCCCACCAGGCTTCCCCGTCCCTGGGATTCTCCAGGCAAGAACACTGGAGTGGGTTGCCATTTCCTTCTCCAATGCATGAAAGAGAAAAGTGAAAGTGAAGTTGCTCAGTCTGTCCGACTGTTAGCGACCGCATGGACTGCAGCCCACCAGGCTACTCCGTCCATTGGATTTTCCAGGCAAGAGTACTGGGGTGGGGTGCCATTGCCTTCCCCGAGGATTAGAGCCAGCTAGTTATAAACCAACCAAAATAATTTTTTAAACAAACACTGTGGCACACAGTCCCTGGAGTCCTGAGTATAAAGTCAAAACTTTGCTTTTAACCTGACTATTGTCACACATAAAACCTACCATTTATTGAGCACTTACAAATACTAACTCATATAATCCCCACAATTCTATGCAATGGGTTAAGAGGTTTATCTCCGTCTGAAGTGAAAGAGTAATTTGAGGCACATAGATGTAAACTGTGTGCCCAAAGCAGAGACATCACTTTGCCAACAAAGGTCTGTCTAGTCAAAGCTATAATTTTTCCAGAAGTTACAAACAGATGTGAGAGTTGGACCATAAAGAAGGCTGAGAGCTGAAGAACTGATGCTTTTGAATTGTGGTGCTGGAGAAAACTCTTGAGAGTCCCTTGGACAGCAAGGAGATTCAACCAGTCAACCTAAAAGGAAATCAGTCCTGAATATTCATTGGAAGGACTGATGCTAAAGCTGAAGCTCCAGTAATTTGGCCACTTGACGCAGAGCCAACTCACTGGAAAAGACCCTGATGCTGGGAAAGACTGAAGGCAGGAGGAGAAGGGAATAACAGAGAGCAAAATGGTTGGATAGCATCACCAACTCAATGGACATGAGT
>SJYX01020183.1:0-41476 GCA_006410675.1 Oreotragus oreotragus
CGTATGAAACAGAAACAGATTCACGGACATAGAGAACGGAGTTAGAGTTGTCAAGGTAGATGGGGTAGGGGTTAGGTAAGCTATTATACAAGGAACGGATAAAAAACAAGATCCTGTTGTACAGCACAGAGACGGGTATTCAGTATCATGTGATAAAAATAACAGAAGAGAATATATTAAAAATGTATACATATAACTGAGTCACTTTCTATACTGCAAAATTAACACAGCATTGCAAATCTATACACTTAAATTAAAGCAAGTTATAAATCAAGTAAACAAAACATAGACACCAAAGAGATCTATGTCCTAATACTCACCAGTGTATGTTTTACTTTACATGGCAAAAAAAAATTTTGTAAAAGTGATTAAGAATCTTGCTATGGGAAGAATATTCTTGATTATCAATGTAAGCCTAATATAATCTTATAAGAAGGAGGCAGGAAAGCAAAAGTTAGAGGACAAGTGACAATGGAAGCACAGTTGGGGTCATAAGAAGATAGAAACCTTGAGAAGAAGAATGTAGATAGTCTCAAAAGTTGGAGAGGCAATGATCAGAGCCTCTAGATGAAATGCAGCCCAACTGACTCCTCGATTTTAGTCCAGTAATCCTGTTTTTGGTCCCTTCATATCCAGAATCATAAGATAATAAAACTGTCATTTTTAGTCACTAAATTTTCTATAATTTATTACAGCTGCCTTAGGTAACTAATATAACATGACTGTGTCATCAGAAAAAATCCCAGGGAGTTGAAGCAAAGTTTTACTTTCTTCATAAACCAAGTGTTCACTGTATGTTGGGAGCTCTGAACATCACTGTCACTCAAGTATCCAGGTTGTTGGAGCAATTCTATCATGAGTATGTGGATCTCTAGGGAGGAGAGAAGGTGGCCCATAGAGATACTTGCAGTTTAATGAGTAACATACAAAATACATGCATCACTTCTCCTCCCAACTCGGTGATCTAAGAGGTCACAAGGTCCCACCTAACGCAAAGGACAGAATGCAGCACTCCCTGAGGACACACAGTGAACACCCAGGAATACTGGGTCGATCATGACACTTCCAGAGAGGGCTCAAGTACTCAGTCCCAGTCTCTGCCACATCACGGACCTCTGTGCCTCGGTTCCTCTCTTGTATTAGTGTCTTACATTACAGGCTCGTTGTGCAAGCTAAATGCAATGTACTTGCAGTGTGCTGAGTTTAAGGCCCATTCATGGTGCAGTCAGACAATGAAAGCTGTTGTTGATCATTGACAAACATTTGAGAAAACCTACAGGATCACATGAGGATCAATAAATAACTGTTTTGTGTTTTCCTCCAGGAGCAGCAGGTGAGGGGGAGCTGCAGGTGATTCAACCTGAGAGGTCAGTGTCTGTTGTAGCAGGAGAGACGGCCACTGTGCACTGCACCATGACCTCCCTGAGCCCCGTGGGGCCCATCAAGTGGTTCAGGGGAACTGGGCCAGGTCGGGAGTTGATCTACAGTCAAAAAGGAGATGTCTCCCCCCGAGTAACAAGTGTTGCAGAAAACACAAAGAGAAACAACATGGACTTTTCCATCCGCATCGGTAACATCACCCCAGCAGACACTGGTGTCTACTACTGTGTGAGGTTCCGGAAAGGAGAACAGGGCGACGTGGAGTTTAAGTCTGGACCAGGCACTCATCTCACTGTGAGCGGTGAGTATGGCCTGGGTGTCCTTCATCCCCTGGTCTCTGACAAGTCAACAAGAATGCCCTTCACTCTTTGAGCAAAAAAAGGAATCCAATACAACAGTGATCTGGACATGATCTGATTTTACTCCCTTCTACAAATCAGAGTAGTTGAGGCCATGAGGTTGTGCTATTTGCTCAAAGCCCCACAGCTGGTAAACGTTGGAAAAGTCTGGATCCCCCCTCTACCTGGTTCCACAGTCCTTGACTTTTCCATCACATTCAGTCCTTCGATTCCAGGGATAAGGGAAATGAAAGTCTGAGTGATTTGCTCCTTGACTGGCCAGGCCTCACTTCTTACCTCTGGAGAGTGCACCCTCAGTGTGGATGAGTCTTCTCTTTATTCAGCACTTATTGAGCACCTTCTGTGTGCCAGGCCTTGCCCTGGATGCTGTGGAAGCAGCAGTGAACAAAGCAGGCAAGGGCTCCTCTCCCGTGAAGCTTATGTCTGCTTCCTCCCAAAGAGGAGAAAGCCATCCAGGGCAGGGAGGCGAGATGTGTTTCTTTATTTTCTATTCAGACTATCACACTGAAAAGAGAGATTCTAAGAGATACAGTTTCAGTGTTTATTCTGATGGCCCTGATTGGAGACTATGCCGAGAGGTTGGGTGTTTCCAGAGAATCTGTTGAAAAAATTCTTCCGTCATTCTCACATTGACTCACATAATCACTGAAGTCTCCCAGCATCTCGGAATGTTCCTCCTCGGGGAACCAGTTCTCCATGTGGGTGACTCAGGAGCTGGGGCAGCCCTATTGAGGCAGAAAAATGTGTTTATTTAGATTTTTTCTGACAAAGACCTTGAATCCTGGACTCTCAGAACAGGATGGGTCTCTAGACACCATCCTCCCAAACCCCCATGTACAGATGGTGGCTAAGGCCAGGAGATGACAGTGGTCCAGACCACAGTCACATAGACAATGAGAGGATCCATTAAGAACCCAAACTGATTCCAAGCCAGTCTCTTTCCTGCACAAGCATTGGAATTCCTTTCATGAAAGAGACTTGCACACACAAGTTGCAGAATAAAAGTTCCTTGGGTTAACCATGAAACAGGCTCTTTTCATTGCTTTCCCCAATTTTCAGAAGGCCCCTCACATTCAGACTCTGAGGTAACTGGAAAACTCTCCGTACTTTCACCCGCATGATCCCAAATCCCTCTTTCCATATCAGCACCTAGAGCTGCCCTGTTTTTCAACAGCTACTTAACACTCAGCATACGGCAACACCACCATTCATCTTATAGTCTCTTGTTGATGGACATTAAGTTGTTCCTAACCTTGGGCTACTGAAAGAGTGCTGAAGGAATAACCTTTCCACGTGTCACTCTCCTCAGAGGAGAAATATCCACTGGAAATGGCATTGTTAGTTTAGACAGTATGCGGATTTTAATTTGTGTGACAGTATTGCCAAATTTCCCTTCTAGTCATGGTAGCAAATAAATCTCCCCAAACCTCCAGATATCAGCAGAGCAGGTGGCTTTATCATGATTTTGCCGATATTACTGAACTTCCCAGATGGGGGGTCCCCTGCTCAGTCTCAGCACAGCTAGTAAGTGGCTCCCCCATGTCTCAGATCTGCTGGCTCCCAGGGCTGCTCATCCTATTCCGCAGGCTGCCGGCCCAGATGATTCCCTAGTTGAGAAAGGAGGGAGGGGAGGGGAAGGGAGGAGCAGCCTGTCAGATGGTGAATCCTCCTTACGCATTTACTCATTATAAACAGTGTTCAGAAGGAAAAGTTGTCTGTTTTCCATTTTACAGATGAAGACCCTGAGGTTCAGAGAGGGGACTTGATTTGTGAATAGCTAGAGGAGCCAAGATTGAACCCTAAACAGTCACAGTGTCATAGCCCTGCTCTCTGCACACCCCACTGTGCTTGTCAAAGTATTGAGAAGGCTCCAACCCCATCCTCTTAAAATTTTCCTTTGTCCTCTCCTTTAGAAATAAATACTTAAGAAATAAGAGAGACAAGTCCAGTTTTACAACCCAGATGAGATCGATCATTCAGTGTTGTGTGATGTGCTGAAACGTTCCTCAATGACAGGGATCAACACTCTTAAAAGCATCAGGAGATTTTCTCCCCATTGTTGTGATGTTGCCCCTTCACTAGGCCTCCTGTGGAGCAAGTCTGGGAAGGGTGGTGTGGACTGAGTCCAGAGGGGCCTGCAACCTCAGAAGCACCGGGCATGCCCATTCCTGGTTCTGCAGGCTGAGGATGAGGAGAGGGAGGTGTTTCCTAGAGGGAGTGGGGCCCCGTGTGAGCAAGAGTTCCTAGTCTAGACTCAGGCATCAGGAGTCTATGTCTTCCCTTGTGACTTCAGGGTCTCCAGGCCTGGGCCCTCAGAGGCCTCTCCTCCCTGTAGTCTTTCGAAGTCAAGAATCTGAAAAGGTGAGGATGGTAGTCAGTCTGGAGGCTCCTGAAGATGGGCCCTTGCTCCGTTAATGAACCTGAAGCATGATTCCAGTTCACTTTCATGGAGAGTGAAAGTGAAATTTGCTCAGTCGTGTCCAACTGTTGCAACCCCATGGACTCCAGGCCAGAATGCTGGAGTGGGTAGCCTTTCCCCTCTCCAGGAGATCTTTTCAACCCAGGGATAGAACCCAGGTCTCCCGCATTGCAGGTGGATTCTTTAACCAGCGGAGCCACAGGTGAAACATGGAGGTGACAGGAAATACTGGGACACGATGGGGAGTGAGAGGAGACAGTCTCTTCATTTCTCTCAGCAGCAGTTTTCTCTTCATAGAATAGTGGTCCTCATGGTCTCCTTTCAAGAGAATTGGAAGTATTTGAGGTGCTCTGCCTAAATCACCAGCACAGAGTAGGTTCTCCTAATTGAGGTGTTATTTCAAAGCTGAGACCCAGTTCCCTGTGCTTGTCCCCATTCCTCACCTATCGGTTCAGTTCAGTTCAGTCGCTCAGTCGTGTCCAACTCTTTGCGACCCCATGAATCGCAGCATGCCAGGCCTCCCTGTCCATCACCATCACCGGGAGTTCACTCAGACTCACGTCCATCGAGTCCGTGATGCCATCCAGCCATCTCATCCTCGGTCGTCCCCTTCTCCTCCTGCCCCCAATCCCTCCCAGCATCAAAGTCTTTTCCAATGAGTCAACTCTTCGCATGAGGTGGCCAAAGTACTGGAGTTTCAGCTTTAGCATCATTCCTTCCTAACCTGTAGAAAGAGGATAATCACACAACCTTTGCAGGGTGTCCTGAGGGCACAATGACCTGGTGACCACACCACCCCTCAGAGGGCGATGATGCGTCCATCCAGGAGGGCAGTGGGATCCTGAGAAAGTCTCAGTTTCCCTATCTGTGAAATAGTTGTAATTACATAACCTTTTAAGAATCTGTGATGACTGGAGAGGGTCTAGAAAGCCCTGGGCTCGGGGCACTATGGTTGAGAGTCTGGGCCATACCCCTGCCTGGGCCCCCATCCCAGCTCTGCCCCGTCCCAGCTCTGGGGCCTCTGATGAGTCCTTCACCACACTGGGTCAGTGTCCTTGTCCCTCAGTGACAGCCCCATCCTAACAGAGTAGCTGCAGGGATTGAATGAGGGACGCATGTCAAGTGATTAGAGCAGAGCCTGGCATGTCTTCCAGCAACATGAGCTCTGACGTGCCAAAACCAGAGGATGTTCTATGGGCCACTTTCCCTCTAAGGTTGGTGTGGGACTAGGTGCCTTTCAACTTCAACCATTCATGGCATCACCTGGGAGATGGTGAAAAGTTCCCCAGACCCTGGCTCCACCCTAGAAATTCTGATTTGAGTTCACAGACCTGGCCTGAGCAGCTGAGTGTCTTAATTCCTGCAAAGGATGCTGGTGCCTAGTCAGGGCACAGGAGCCCAGAGCTACGTGTTTTCTGGGGTCACAGAGGGAGAGCTGCAGTATTTCCCTGATAGACATGGATCCTTCTGGTGCCTGGATTGAAAGAACAGCTGTCCCAGGGGTGGGTGCTTCAGAATAGGCTGTGATGTTGACAGATCTTAGGAGGCCCAAGAAAATCAGCCCAAGTGGAGTGGCAGGAACAAATCCCATCTCCAACCAGACTCTCTTGATCTGAGAGGGTATTCTTCCCCACTCAGACCACCCTGTGCAGACCTGAGTTTCGTCCCTGGGGAAACTTTCCCAACTTTAAACACAGGAATCTAAGCAGGTGCTGGAATCCCTGCGAATACTCTCTGCTCAGCCAGGAGCCCTCCTGCCTCAAACACCAGAGAGGATCTGAGGAAATCTGTCCTCCCTCCTTTCAACTTGCTTGCTGATTCTGTAATGAGCTAATCTGCAGGAAAAGCGCCTGTGGTCTCTTGTGTGTTTTGAAAGCCTATTTCCCAAACTTACCTCTTGCGGGGATTATGTTTTTTAAAAGAGTCAGATTCATAATTTGGTGTTCCTACTATTTCTTTTCATGTTGATTTTTGCGAAGCAGCTGTATGGAGCAAGACTTGAGACCCTCCTTGGTGCCTCTATTGTGCTTTTGTTTTGCTTTCTTTTGCCTAAAAATGTAGTTTCAGAACTAGAACTATCAGATCGTAGGATAACAATCACAGGTGTTACTAATTAAGCACCTACTGTATGCCAGGCTCTATATCTTACATACATCTTCACTCATCTTACAGATGGTGCTTGTACCCACTTTGTCCAGAAACAGTGAGGCTCCAGGATAAAAAACAGAGACAGTAAAATCAGTATGTCCTGTGTACAGTGAGGTGAGCTCTGACCTTACCTGCTGGGTGCCCTAGGCCAGCTGCATCCTTCCTGAGCCTCATCCCATGTATAGGGCCACTCTCAGGCCCTTCCTCAGGGCTGGTGGGAAGATTAGAGAGCTGAGGGTGGTCAAGAGTTCAGCCCATCTTTAAGCTCTGAACAACTCTGGACAAGTGGTATCTAATCACAGTACTTTAAGGGGAATCCATGATGCTGGTGTTTGTTGGATTTGACATATTAAGGTCACTCCTAACTATGTCCTCAAATGTTTGAGTTTTAGGAAGCAAGTTAAATGTTTAGAAATGAAAATGTTTGTTATATTTGCTGTCTGACAACTTATAAGGGGATGTTGCATAATAGTGAACAATTAGAGACACCCTACAGAACCAATCAACAGAGAGAAACCACCCTCACATTTGATTTGCTGATTTGTGTATCTACAGATTTAATAACAGTTTAAAAATTAACCAGGCTTCCCTGGTTGCTCAGACAGTAAAGAATTTGCCTGCAATGCAGGAGACGGGGCTTCGATCCCTGGGTCAGGAAAATCCCCTGCAAAGGAAATGGCTACCTACTCCAGTATTCTTGCCTGGAGAATTACAGAGGAGGACAGAGGAGCCGGGCAGGCTACCGTCCATGGGGTCATAAAGAATCGGAGACAACTGAGCAACTAACACACACACAAGTATATAAGAAATTAACCACCACTGGTTTCTCAGCACTCAGTAATCTTTCTTTTCAATCCAGTACTAACCCAAGAGAAAAATCCAGACTCAGAAAAAACACCTTTTTGCACCATTCCGTTGAAATTCAGGGATTTATACATTGGTCCTCTTGGAACAGACCAATGGAAAGAAATAAAGAAAGAAAGACAACTGTGAAGGAAATTCACAAATTCCTGAGAGGACAGTTCTGCATATAAATACATTCTGGGTTAAACAGAGGTCTGTGTTTTTTTAGTTTTGTGAAGCACCTGACATTTTTCTCCCTGAAAAAAATGCTTCCAGTGCATTTAACCTTCACTGCAATCATGAATTTAAAAATAATATATTTGCAATTTCTTAACATTGTCACGAGTATTTGGTAATGATGATAATCACAATCATGTTCTTCGTTTATAAATGTTTCTTTTGTAGCCAAGCCCTCTCCGCCCATGGTATCCGGCCCTACAGTGAGGGCTACACCTGAGCAGACAGTGAGCTTCACCTGCACATCCCACGGCTTCTCCCCCAGAAACATCTCCCTGAAATGGTTCAAAAATGGCAATGAGCTCTCAGCTTCCCAGACCAGTGTGGACCCAGAGGAAGACAACGTTTCCTACAGCATCACCAGCACAACAAAGGTGCTGCTGGCCCCAGGGGACATTCACTCCCAGGTCATCTGCGAGGTGGCCCACGTCACCCTGCAGGGGGGCCCTCCTCTCCGTGGGACTGCCAACTTGTCCGAGACCATCCGAGGTAGATGTCCCTTATGTCAGCCCTAGCCCACACCTGCCCCCAAGGCCCCAACCTGCTCCTCCTCCCTGCCTTTTGCTTCAGGCCTTGAATTGCCTGAAATCTACTTCCTGACAGTCCTGTCCAGTCTAGCCCTTCTAGAAAGGGCTCCTAGAAGAGTTGGTCACTCTATTTTAGTGAAAGTGCCAGATGTACAACTGCCATGTGCCAAGCACTGTGATAAGTAGTTTTCTTTATTAATGAAAGTGAAAGTGAAGTCGCTCAGTCGTGTCCTATTCTTTCCAACCCCATGGACTGTAGCCTACCAGGCTCCTCCGTCCATGGAATTTTCCAGGCAAGAGTACCGGAGTGGGTTGCCATTTCCTTCTCCGGGGGATCTTCCTGACCCCCAGATCGAACCCGGGTCTCCTGCACTGCAACCAGATGTTTTACCATCTGAGTATCTCCAATTATAGGGCACCTATGCTAAGCCCAGGACCCTATGTGCTTGGTGATTTCATTTATTTTGCATGCCAGAGGCTGAGCTTGTTGATTTCACACATTATAACCCTAATAGGAGGTCCCTGTCCTTGAGCAGTGTACTTTCACTGGGTTCAGTGACTTCATTCATATGCAAACAGACCCTCAGTGTTTGAGCACCTACTGCATGCCTGGCTCTGTCCTGGTGACACCCTTGCTGTGCTGGGAGCTGTTCTCCAGCCCCTCTCCCATGGTGATCTGTGTTATAAGGTCCGAGCTTCTTCCTGTGCTGTTTCAGTTCCACCCACCCTGGAGCTTACTGCATACCCCACAACGGAGAGCCAGGTGTTTGTCTCCTGCCAGGTGAACAAGTTCTACCCCCAGCCTCTACAGCTGACCTGGCGGGAGAACGGAAACGTGTCCCGAACAGAAGCACCCTCAGTCCTCGTAGAGAACAAGGACGGGACCTTTAACCAGACGAGCTGGCTCCTGGTGAACTCCTCTGCCCACAGGGAGGCTGTGGTGCTCACCTGCCAGGTGGAGCATGACGGGCAGCCGGCGGTCTCCAAAAACCATACTCTGGAGGTCTCTGCTCCCCAGAAGGACCAGGGCACCCATGAACTTTCTGGTGAGGCTTCCATTACATCTCACAGGGCTTTTCAAATTTTATCTTTTTTAATTATTAAGAATAGTAATTCAAGTTTATTATAGACGAGTGTAAAAGTCTATAAATAAAAAGTAGAATTTTGAAGTGAGCGCCTCTCCCCCAAATGTCATACTCCAACAGACACAATTTAAAATGGGTTGGTACATTGTTTATATGACTTTTGACATAAATATAATTAAAGAAGGAAATAAGATACGGAAGGAGACCATCTCATTCATACTGTCCTGCTTCTCGCTTTCTTCAGCTGTTAGTAATTATGTTCACCATTCCATGTCCGCCCACCTCCCTCCTCCTTGTTCTTTCTAACCCCTGCCTAGTCTGTCTCCAGCCTAGACTTTCCATCCACATCAGGAACATCATCCCAGTAGATGTCGGCATCTGCTACTCTGTGACGTTCTGGAAGAGGATCCCTGAAGACACAAAGTTTGAGTCTGGTTTTGGCGCACAGTTGACCGTGAGTGGTCACTGCACAGGGCTCCTCTGTCCTTCGATTTCTGACAGTGGGCCAGCAGTGATCACAGTCACTCACTGCACGTTTACTAAAGGTAGCTCTCACTTCACGTCCTGCTTTAGCCACCCAAAGCGTTTGGACTTTACAGAAGGGACTCATGGAGAAGTAGGGAGGGGGTGATGTGGTTGAAAATGTGTCACTTTTAGTCCAGATGACTGGGCTAAGATAATCAAGGTGAATCTGAGTCTCTGAGGACAGGGACCACCAGTCTATATAATAAATATGTGCTAATTAGAGACAGGTTCCCCCCCCTCAGCTGGGGCTTGTCCCAAGGACAGTCCCCCTTTCTATAAATAAAACATCTTGTAGGCTCTCATGTAACATCAAGAGAGGGTCAAGTCAGGTTCCAGGAATCGTTACTCCAGAAAACCTATCAAAGGCCCACTTTTCTTCCGACATACTCTATGGTGTTGTCCTCATCTGCTGGGTCAATACTGGGTCACCGAGTGTCCACGTCCCTGCCTGCTGGAAGGATAAAGAGAGGTGGGGGAGAATAAACAACTTCCCTTGAACAATAGATATAGAACCGTTTCATTAACATCCACTTTAACTTAGTCCAGTGTGCACAACCAGTCAACGGTGTCCACAACAGTGTGGTTATCTGGTTAAGTATATTGACTTTCTATAAAAATCATACAAGTGCACACTAAATACAATCGATTCTAATTGACTAACACCATTTCAAATGGAGCATAAATTCAAATTTTCCATAATACTATTATTGTTGTTTTCTGTGCACCAAAATTGTTTTTATTTGTAAGTTCTTGGCAAAATTTTCCCATGAAACCATCTGGCCTTGAGAATCTTTTGAAAATTAATTTGAATCAATATTTAAGAGTATTCAGATTATTACTAAATACAATCGATTCTAATTGACTAACACCATTTCAAATGGAGCATAAATTCAAATTTTCCATAATACTATTATTGTTGTTTTCTGTGCACCAAAATTGTTTTTATTTGTAAGTTCTTGGCAAAATTTTCCCATGAAACCATCTGGCCTTGAGAATCTTTTGAAAATTAATTTGAATCGATATTTAAGAGTATTCAGATTATTCATTTCATATTGAATGCGCTGAGGTAGTTTTTTGGGGTTTTTTGAAGTATTTGTTTCATCTCTGAGTTGTCAGATAGGTTTCTGTACAGTTGTTCGTGACATTTCTTTATTATCTTTTGGTCTACAGTATCCGTAGTGACATCCTTGGTTTCATCCTAATACTGGAAATGTGTCATTCCTCCTTTTTTATTTGTCAGTTGTACTGGGAATTTTTCAATGTTATTGGTCTTTTAAAAAGAACACCCTCTTTCTTTCAGTGATTTTTCTCTGTTGCTTCTCTGTTTCCAATTTCATTGGCTTTTCTTCATTCATTTATTATTTCCTTCCTTCTACTTGCCTTGGGTGTATTTTGCTCCTCCTTTTCTCATTTCTTGAGACATGAGTTTAGGTGACTGGTTTAGACTTTTTCTTTTTTCTAGTGCCATACCTGAGTCTCCTCTTGTACTGCGCAGTTAGGAGAGTGAACCTGAGTGGCTGACTACTGTTTTCTTCCTCCAAATCTCAGATCCCTAAACAGTCTGCCTCCTCTCCCACCTCAGAGTTCTCCTATGCTTGTCTTTTGTGCTCTTTCTAGGGTTCAATTTGTACTTAACAGGGAGCATAGGAGAGAAAAGCCCATGGCATTTTGTCTGCTGCTGCTGCTGCTAAGTTGCTTCAGTCGTGTCCGACTCTGTGCGACCCCAGAGACAGCAGCCCACCAGGCTCCCCCGTCCTTGGGATTCTCCAGGCAAGAACACTGGAGTTGGTTGCCATTTCCTTCTCCAATGCATGAAAGTGAAAAGTGAAAGTGAAGTTGCTCACTTTCCTACTGAGACCCAAAACCTACCCTGGGCATCTGAGGACTCCAACCACTGCAGTGCTGGGTCCAATCAGTCTGGTGGGAGGATGGACATCTTATTGTTTGTTTTTATGGTACTGGGGTGTTGTACAATAAATTCCTATCCTAATGGACTTCTCTTCCCACAGTATAGAACAAACCAATACAGTAATGGAGTTTTTGGCTGGTTGGCTGGTTGGTTTGATAAAGGGAAAAAGGTTCTGAGTCTTCTAATTCTTTGGTTCTCTTTTATCTTTTAGGAGCCAGTATCTGAAATCCCTCTTCCCTACCTTTTTCTTTTTCTCTTTACCACTCGATTGCCAAATAGCACTTCTTTTCTCTTTCTGCCTTTTCTACACAGAGGTGTGCACTTTAAATCATGCCTGTCCATTGAGTCAAATCTGTCTTCCTTAAATTATGCTCCTATAGTCACTGTGAGTAATTAATATGTTTAGTGATTTAATACAAGATAAATATATTATCATATAGTTGTAGAAGTCAGACATTATAATGGGTGACTAGGCTGTGTTCCTTCTGAAGATTCTAGAGGAGAATCCATTTCCTTCCCTTTCCCAGCTTCCAAGGGTGCCCAGACTCCTTGGTAAAGGACCCTACATTACTCTGACCTCTGCTTCTGATCACATCGGCTTCTCCAAATGACCTGCCTCCATCTTTTACTTATAAGAATCCTCATAACTACATTGGCTCCTCTTGGAAAATCTAATTTAATGTGCCCACCTCAAGATCCTTAACAAATCACTACTGCTAATCCTTCTTGACAGGTAAGGTAGTATATGCACAGGACCTGGGGATTTTGTGCCAATCCTTTAAAATCAGGCTTACCTTGAATCCCTTTCCTATAGTCTGTGCTCTTAGGAAATTTTCCCAATATTTTCAAAGTTTAGATGTATTCAATATTGATGATGATAATTCCAAATAACTCTAGGCACCTGTTCTAGCTGCCTTGCCTGTTTCTCCTGCATTTTCCTGATGACTTGCCAAGGATGGAATTACAGCCTAATGAGAGACTGTGCATGAGGATTTGCTGAATTTTTCTTGTCTCACAGTTATTTTCAATCCTGGCATTTTCTCTTCAAATAATAGGACCGTTGCAGCCTGAGAAAAGAAAGAGGGAAAATGAGGGGATTCCGTACCCTAATTTCTGCCTTGAGCCTTAGCTTAGGTTGCAGGTCAAAGCCATTACATGTTGATGGGCCTAGGCAGCCTCAGGTGGAGTAAGTGGAGGCCCCTGGGAATGGCTCCTGTGTGGTGCATCTAATCACTCCTCTTGTCCCCTGATTTCCAGGTCCAGAGCTGTCTTCTCTTTGGGCAGTTGTCCTAGTCCCCAAGGTGCTGCTGCTGCTCAGTGTCTCTGTCACCTTTCTCCACAGGAAGTGTCGAGCCTGACTGTAAGTTATGGATGAGGGAGGGCAGGACAAAATCTAGAAGACACACAGTCATTAGGGGGCCGCCCACAGGCCACACAGGGGCAGGGCTCACACGGAGTTAAGAGAAGGAGGCACACCTCCCTTGGTACCCTCAGGAGTATCATGTTTCCCTCTAAGAGGTGCCCAGCTCCCAGGAGATGGTGAGGTCCTGGAGGGGGTGGACTGCATCAGGGATTTCAAAGGGTTTCTCCTGGTGTTTCTGGGGAGGAGGTAGGCAGAGTGTGCTGAATGAGGAGCAGCTGAGTGGGCAGCTCCCTTGGAGACCACTTCTAGATCACTGAACTCAGGGGCTCCCTGGGGCAACAGGTATCCACACTTAAGGTAATATTGATTAGTCCCAGATCAGCTCCTCTGATGGCTGCTCCAACTGTGACCTCTGTGTGACAGAGTGGAAGGCCTGGGGAGGGAGCCTGAGGACCTGGGGAGGAGGCTGAGGGGTCAGAGTCCTAACTCAGGGGCTGTTCATCCTTTCAGGACTGGCATCCCAGGAGGAGAATCCCTGGGCATGTGGGAGGCATGCAGAGAACTTTTCCTGAATGATGAGCAGATAACTAACTATGAAAATGTTTCCCATAGCTCCTTCCTTCCTCCCTGCTAGGTGCTACCGTCAACCTCTGCTGTCTCCTTCCCTCAATGAGGGCCCAGCCCACAAGAAGGACCCAGCTGAGAGCTTCCACAACTCCGCTCCAAAAGTCTTCTGTCCATGGAGATCTGCCTGCCCACGTGTTCAGGAAACCCCCAGAGCTGAATCTTCATATGTGATCCTGAGCAGAGATCATGGGAAGTAGCTCTGGAGACTAACTCACAACATCTCCCTTGGACGTGAGAATTCAGTTCAGTTCAGTCACTCAGTCATGTCTGACTCTTTGCGACCCCAGGAACCACAGCACACCAAGCCTCCCTGTCCATCACCAACTCCCGGAGTCCACCCAAACCCATGTCCATCGAGTCGGTGATGCCATCCAACCATCTCATCCTCTGTCATCCCCTTCTCCTCTTGCCCTCAATCTTTCCCGGCATGAGGGTCTTTTCAAATGAGTCAGCTCTTCGCATCAGGTGGCCAAAGTATTGGAGTTTCAGCTTCAACATCAGTCCTACCAATGAACACCCAGGACTGATTTCCTTTAGGATGGACTGGTTGGATCTCCTTGAGTCCAACTAATACAGATCAGAATTAAGTCCAACTAATGCAGATCATCCATCACCTTGGACTTGGCCATGGACTATACACTGATAACCTGTGGAGAAGTTATTCTGTCTTCTGGATTCTTGCCTTCACTTAACTCCCCACCATTGAAGTGCCTCTTTAGTTTTAAACCAAGTGCCATCTTGGTTTTAAGAAAAATTTTCTCCTTCCCCATTTGTCTAGATAGCCTACTTCTCAAACCCAGAAATTAGTGTTTCATTCTCTTTCTGCAATGGAAAGAGTAGTTTTCCATCAACTTGAATCTTTCACAATCCTTATGAATTGCTCATGGGAAATATGCTGTGTCCAGAAGCTTTGACTTCATCCTTGATTTCTCTTTCTTTTATGCTGTTGTTGTTGTTCAGTCATTCAATCATTTCGGACTCTTTCCAAACCCATGGACTGCAGCATGCCAGGCATTCCTGTCCTTCACTGTCTCCCAGAGTTTGCTCAAACTCATGTCCATTGATTTGATGATGTCAACCAACTCATCCTCTGTCACCCCCTTCTCCTGCTGCCCTTAATCTTTTCCAGCATCAGGGTCTTTTCCAATGAGTCAGCTCCCCCCATTAGGTAGTCAAAGTTTTGGAGCTTCAGCAACAGCACAATCTTTCCAATTAATAATTGGGATTGATTTCTTTTAGGAATGATTTGTGCAATCTCTTTGCTGTCCAAGGGACTCTCAAGAGTCTTCTCCAGCACCACAGCTCAAAAGCATCAATTCTTCAGCACTAAGCCTTCTTTACAGTCCAGCTCTCACATTGGTACATGACTACTGGAAAAGCCATAGGTTTGACTAGTAGGATCTTTGTTGGAAAAGAGATGTCTCTGCTTCTTAATATGCTGTCTAGGTTGGTTATAGCTTTTCTTCCAAGGAGCAAGAATCTTTTAATTTCCTCATTGCAGTCTCTGTCCACATTGATTTTGGAGCCCCAAAAAATAAAGTCTGTCACTGTTTCCATTTTTATCCCCATCTGTTTGCCATGCAGTGATGTGACTGGATGCCATGATCTTCGTTTTTTAATGTTGAGTTCTAAGTCAGAGCTTTCACTTTCCTTTTTCACCTTCACCAGGATGCTCCTTAGTTCCTCTTTACTTTCTGCCATTAGGGTGGTGTCATCTGCATATCTGAAGTTGTTGATATTTCTCTCGGCAATCTTGATTCCAGCTAGTGCTTCATCCATTTCACATGATTTTTCTCTGCATATAAGTTAAATAAGCAGGGTGACAATATACAGCCTTGATGTACTCCTTTCCCAATTTGGAACCAGTCTGTTGTTCCATGTCCAGTTCTAACTGTTGCTTCTTGACCTGCATACAGATTTCTCAGGAGGTAGGTAATAAGGTCTGGTATTTACATCTCATTAAGAATTTTCCACAGTTTATAACTCATATTCAATTCTGCCTGCAAAACGGTAAAGTCCAGTGGTAGGATAGAAACCTTTAACAACTGATTCTTTTTTTTTTTAAATTGGAGGCTAATTACTTTACAATATTGTAGTGTTTTTTGCCGTACATTGACATGAATCAGCCATGGGTGTACATATGTTCCCCGTCCTGAACCCCCTCCCAGCTCCCTTCCCATCCCATCCCTCAGGGTCATCCCAGTGCTCCGGCCCTGAGCATCCTGTCTCATGCATCAAACCTGGACTGGCAATCTATTTCACATATGATAATACACATGTTTCAAAGCTATTCTCTCAAATCATCCCACCCAACAACTGACTCTTAGAAAAAAAAGAAAAGCCTGATTGGTGAAACATGCCAATTCTTTCTGTAGATAGCCCCAGTGTGGTCAATTTTAGGTTAGCATCAGTTGAACAACTTGCTTGCAAAATTCCTCAGAATGCAAATATCAAGTCTCATGAGCCAGTCCAAGCCTCTTGCAGCACACCACTGGACTCTTTTCATAATGTCCACATTCTCACCCCCACCACCACTCTCTCGTCTCAGCCACCATCTCCCAACAACTGACTCTTAGAAAAAAAAGAAAAGCCTGATTGGTGAAACATGCCAATTCTTTCTGTAGATACCCCCAGTGTGATCAATTTTAGGTTAGCATCAGTTGAACAACTTGCTTGCAAAATTCCTCAAAATGCAAATATCAAGTCTCATGAGCCAGTCCAAGCCTCTTGCAGCACACCACTGTACTCTTTTCATAATGTCCACATTCTCATCCCCACCACCACTCTCTCGTCTCAGCCACCATTATCTCTTCCTGTACCATTGCTATGATCTCTGATTGGCTTTCCTGTTTCAGGCCCAGTGAGTTTTGGAGAAGGTCAGTAAAATCCTACCACCCCTCTGCTCCCCACCCCCACACATACGCACCTCTCTCTCTCTTCTTTCCAACATCTGCTCAAATGTCACTGTACCCAAGGCACCTTTCATACACTACCCTGCACAAAATATCAGTTCTGCTCTTACCCTGACATTCCATGAGCTCTCAACCTCATTAATTTTTTTCCTGAGTACTTATTGTCTTGATGGTCTGTACACAAGTTGGAAAAGAATTTCTAAACACAGAGTATTTCAGAAAGGAGTGAGTTAACTAAGAATAAAGATCAGAGATAATGAGGACACTGGAAGCAAAGGGGCCAACTTCCTGACAGACCACAGAGAGATAACTGTTGAAACAGCAGGCCGGCTCAAGGGAGAGCCGTGCCTCTCCTGGGTTAGTCATCAACTTTACAGCCTCAGGAAAAATAAAATTCCTGCTGAAAGGGTGGCAGTAGGTGATTGGTTAGGATAGGTATTTTTACCTAATGTGGGGTCAGGGAGGAGGCCAGTGTAGATCAGGAGTGGGGATGGGAGTCATGGTAAAGGTTGGCAGGAGGGTCAGTCGGTTCTGAAGATGACTTTTGTGCTGAGTTCTGCATCTGTGGCATAGGTACAAGGCCTCCCACCTATAATACTGGTATATGGCTCCCTACATGTTATCATCTGACATACAAAGCGTAGGCAGTCCTCACTTTGCATGATAGAAAAGGACCATAAAAATTACTGACTAAACTGACAGTGAACTCAGTAATCAATAGGAAAGATAATGTTCATCCTATGATGTTTTAAATTTGTTTTGAAAACATTATAAACTCTCTGTCAGCTACTACTACTTGTACTTTGACAAATTAGAAACATTGAGAATTTAAGTAATTTATTAATATTTCTTTGTAAAAACATATACAAAATGCTTGCACCCTACGTACATTCTTCTTGTATAATTTACAACATTGTTGCTATTGTTCAGTTGCTGTTTGTGTCCAACTCTTTTCGACCCGACAATACACAACCTTAACGTACTGCCTTCCCAGTTTTGAACCAGTCCGTTGTTCCAGGTCCAGTTTTAAATATTGCTTCTTGCCCTGCACACAGGATTCTCAGGAGACAGGTAATGTGGTTCAATATTCCCATCTCTTTAAGAATTTTCCACAGTTTTTTGTGATCCACACAGTCAAAGGCTTTAGCATATTCAAGGAAGCAGAAGTAGATGTGTGGGTTTGTTTGTTTGTTTGTTTGTTTTCCAATTCCCTTGGTTTTTCTATGATCCAGCGTATGTTGGCAATTTAAAATTCAAGAAGGCAAAATGGTTGTCTGAGGAGGCCTTACAAATAACTGAGAAAAGAAGAGAAGTGAAAGGCAAAGGAGAAAGGGAAAGATATACCCAACTGAATGCAGAGTTGCAGAGAATAGGATGGAGAGATAAAACAGCTTTCTTAAATGAACAGTGCAAAGAAACAGAGGGAAACAATAGAATGGGAAAGACTAGAGATCTCTTCAAGAAAATTAGAGATACCAAGGGAACATTTCATGCAAAGATAGGCACAATAAAGGACAAAAATGGCAAGGACCTAACAGAAGCAGAATAGATTAAGAAGTGGCAAGAATACACAGAAAAACTGTACAAAAAAGCTCATAATGATCCAGATGATCATGATGTTGTGGTCACTCACCTAGATCCAGACATCCTAGACTGTAAAGTCAAGTGGGCCTTAGGAAGCATTACTATGAACAAAGCTAGAGGAGGTGATGGAATTCCAGCTGAGCTATTTCAAATCTTAAAAGATGACGGTGTTAAAGTGCTGCACTCAATATGCCAGCAAATTTGGAAAACTCCACAGTGGCCACTGGCCTGGAAGAGTTCAGTTTTCATTCAGTCCCAAAGAAAGGCAATGTCAAAGAATGTTCAAATTACCATGCAATTGCACTCATTTCACATGCTAGCAAGATTATGCTCAAAATCCCTCAAGCTAGGCTTCAGCAGTATGTGAACTGAGGACTTCCAGGTGTACAAGCTGTATGTTAAAAGGCAGATCAATTTACAATATAAGAGTATCTTTTTTACAACCTGGGGAATTATGCTCCTTTGGATCAGTTTCCAACAGTTTATGCCTTGTGCTCTCAATGTTGTGACATCTTTTCAAAACTTTCTTTAATTTGAAGTATTTGCTGCTGTCACTTCTTTTGAGAAAACTTCACCCTTTTCCTCACCGTCACTTTCCTCATTTATGTTATAAGTTTGCCTTCACTAAGTTCTTCTGACTGTATATCTGGAATCTTTCCAACAGTATCAAGTTACCACTCCATGGTCAGCTATTTCTTCTGTAATCCATTTATTTTCATCTTGAATATAACTTCCAGTCCCATCATTGTTTCCCAATGCATTTTCACCCTTGATGCCAGTTTCCTGTTTCAATTACTCATTTTGTAAATGTCATGTGGGTTCATCACTGGAAGAGAGGAGACAACACAACTACACATCCTGCTGTTTCTGCCTAAACTGAGTAAGAGTCACAGTGACCAAACTATAGACTTTCAGAGAATTGATATGAATGTTTATTGATCATGATGAGCATCTGTTATTACATAGTGATTTGTAGGCTAAAGTAGAGTAAGCAGCTTTATGCAATTATTAGTCATACTTTACTCAATTATTCAGTTTTCTGTGGTAACTGAAATCAGAACTATGTGTTGCAAGACTGATGTAGTTTAACTAGACTGAAAGTCTTGCATCATGAAAAATGAACCCCGATGTATGTATTGTCTCTTTCTCAAACAAGATGTAAATTCTATCAGTTCTATGAAGAAGAGGCTGAATCCTCAGTTGCCAAATCACTTGCTGCCACATATCAGGCCATTAATGTTTAATTTAATAAATGAGTGAATTTGTCTTTACCAAATGCTTTATTTCAAAATAAAATGATTTAATTCAATCACCTGGTTCTTCTGTTCTAAAGGCCTTTCATTAAAGACTAATCTCTTCTTTGTGTTTAGAAATTCTATCAAAAATTCAATATCCTTCAGAAAATATGGAATTTAAAAACTAAAAGAAAACAAAATGAAAAAGCGAAAACCATTGATAGGAGTTTTGTCAAAGAGGCTCAGGAACCAACAGAAAGATCTCCCGATGGAGAAAGCCATAACAATTTGAGCAACAGATATATCAAATGTTAGAGATATATTTTTATACACACACATACATATGTATGTATATTTCTGAGTGTTTTTGCCCCTTCAAAATTCACATTTCAGAGTATTAATGCTCAAGGTGACCATGTTAGAAATTGGAGCTTTGGCACACTACTAGTCCATGAGGAATTCTCTGTTATGAATGGCATTAGTATCCTTGCAAAAGAGAACCCCAAGATCTTCCTAGTTCCTTCTGCCATGTGAGATTATGATAAGAAATCTACAGTCCAGAATAAGACCCTCACACCATCATGCTGCCACAGTCATAGTGGAATTCAAACCTCCAGAACTGTGAGCAATAAATTTCTAAGTCACCCAGTCTGTGATATTTGGTTATAGCATCCCAAACAGACCAAGACAGATTATAACCTCAAATAAAATAAATATCTATGACCCCCTATTGATGTAAATAAATAACTGACTACATTAATAAATGGAGGAGAATATGTAAATATCTTTTGTACAGGAAAGTTCCAAATAATTTGTATAGACAGTTCACTAAAGAAGGGGAAACCCAGTTCAACACTCCTGAACTCTGGGCTGCACATTGTGACTCCCTTCCAGAGAGGACAAAATGGAGAAGGAAAGAGAGTAACTTTACAGTGGAGAAATACAAGTGAGCCACTTCCTCAATAACCGTAAACCAACACTGCTGCTGCTGCTGCTGCTACTGCTACTGCGTCGCTTCAGTCGTGTCCGACTCTGCGCGACCCCATAGACGGCAGCCCACCAGGCTCCCCCATCCCTGGGATTCTCCAGGCAAGAACACTGGAGTGGGTTGCCATTTCCTTCTCCAGTGCATGAGAGTGAAAGTGAAGTCGCTCAGTCGTGTCTGACTCTCAGTGACCCCATGGACTGCAGCCCACCAGGCTCCTCCGTCCATGAGACTCTCCAGGCAAAGAGTACTGGAGTGGGGTGCCACTGCCTTCTCTGAAACCAACATTATTAGGCATAAATTATTTTGATGACTTGATGAACATGGAACTTTCCCTCTAAGACCATTTTCCCCAAAATACCCATAACTTCAGTTTAGTTACTGGAAGAGCATCAGAAAAACTGTAATCTAGGGACATACTAAAACATATTAGTATTCATCAAATTTGTCGAAATCATCAAAAGCAAGAAAAGTCAGAGAAGATTCACAGCTGAGAGGAGCCTTAGGAGACATGACAAGTAAATGTATGCAGTATCCTGCGTGGGATCTTGGAAAGGACAAGAACTTTGTATAAAACTTAAGGAAGTCTGTCATGGAATGAATGTTTGCGTCCCTCCAAACTTCATCTGTTCAAGTTTAATCTCCAAAGTGATGATATTTGGAGGTGGGTCTTTGGGAAGAAATCAGGTCATGAGGGTAGAGCCTTTTCCCAGAATGTCACATAGTTGGAATTATGCAGCATGTAGATTTTTGCTTCCAATTATTAGTAGCATTTAAGATTCCTCCACATTTTCTCAGGGCTTGAGAGCTCTTTTCATTTTAGTTTCGTACAGTATTTGACTATCTGGGTCTAGTAATTTATTTTTCAGTTCACCTACTGAAGATCATTGTGGTTGTTTTCAAGTTTTTGCGAGAATAAATAAAGCTGCTATGAACTTCAGGGAGAATCTTTTCCAGGCCTCTCTCCCAGCTCCTGATACCTCAAATATTCCTTGGATTGTAGACGGCATTCCCCTGTGTCTTCATACCATCTTCTTTCTGTGAATGACAGCTAAATTAAGCTGTGCCTTAACTCTTGATTCACGCATGAAGTTTGAAATAACAGACTTGTTTTTTTTTTTTTAATCCCGTCTGCCTACAATGCAGGAGACCCAGGTTCGATCCCTGGGTTGGGAAGATTCCCTGGAGAAGGAAATGGCAACCCACTCCAGTATTCTTGCCTGGAAAATCCCATGGACGGCGGAGCCTGGTTGCCTACTGTCCATGGGGTCACAAAGAGTCAGACATGACTAAGCGACTTCACTTCACTTCCCTTCCTATATTTGTGGAAATACATTATTCAGCAACAGAATGCAAATGCACCAAGTTTGAGAAATCTGTCAGGAGAAATTCCTCCATAGATTTCGTTAAGTCCTGCCCCAAGGCCACAAATGTGAGGTCTAGCACAAAGGCCACAGAAGTGGAGCCCAGAACCAAGGTCACCTCCGAAGATGACTGAAATCCTTTGTAACCATGACCAAAGTCCTCCAGACAACCACCAGCAGGCTTCTTGACCCAAATTAGGCAAAAACGTTCCCTCAGTAGTCACTCAGTAGTGCCCTAACCAATCATCTAGTGCCAACATTCCAGCAGGAAGTTTCTTGAGACTATAAAAATTGGCTGCTGCTGCTGCTAAGTCACTTCAGTCGTGTCCGACTCTGTGCGACCCCATAGACGGCAGCCCACCAGGCTCCCCCGTCCCTGGGATTCTCCAGGCAAGAACACTGGAGTGGCTACTAATCCACAAAAACTGTTGACTCTCCCTGATCAAGAGGCTGGCCTGCTACACTCACAGTGCCTACATTATTTCTACTTTTTGTTCTTACTAAACTCACTCCCATCTGAAAAGTTCTGTGTCTGGCAGTTCCTTTCCAGCTGGCACTCGAACTGCCTCAACATTTGGTGGCCCATTCAGGGTCTCTGTGCGGCTCTCCCTCTCTCTCTTTTCCTCTCTTGTTTCTTTTTCCTCGAACTCCCTGTGAACAAGCAACTGATTAGGGAACCAACTGAGAAACTCTGGCCAGGGTTACTCTCTGGCATGTTCCAAAGGCCCCACATCACACTGCACCCCAATAACTGGCACCCAAGTGGATGAGGGTGCCTTTCCTCCTTATCCTTTAAGCTGAGGACCAGACCAATTAAAATTGCATGTGCACTGTGCCTAGCTTCATTGCTCGGTCATGTCTAACTCTCTGCAACTTCATGGACTGTAGCCCACCAGGCTCCTCTGTCCATGGGGATTCTCCAGGCAAGAATACTGGAGTGGATTGCCAGGCCCTTCTCCAGGGGATCATCCTGACCCAGGGATAAAAACCAGTTCTCCCACACTGCAGGTGGATTCTTTACCAGCTGAGCCACCAAACAAGTTGTCAGGAACTTAAAAGCCATTAGGGTGACCGCCACTTATCCCATGACAGGATAGGGGATTATGGAATGGGTCTGTTACTAACAAGAAAACTTCTGTGCAATGTCAGACGCATATTGGCTCAAGCAATCACTGAGCCCACTTCCCTTGGCCACTGCCTTCCAGGTAGGACTACAAGGCAGATTCCCCAGCCTGTCTTCCCTGCTACTTTCACTTTTCCTTCCTCATTCCAAATTTAGCCTAGGAGTTGTTTCTGAGTCATCGCGAAGAGTGCCTTCCACATTTCAGGAAATCTCCATACACCAAGTCACATTGGTCTGGGAACCTCTTTTGTCCTTTCCTGCCCTACCCACCAGATGCATTTTCACACTGTTTGTGCCGAGGCGTGTGCCTAGTCTAGTTTGTGCCACGCTCTGTCGTGTGCTCAGGCAGCACCTCTCACTGTTGGGATTGTTGGCCATTTGTACCAGCAGATGTGCAGTGTCTCAGTTGCACACAGAGGGTATATTGGGACAGTTGGGACATCTTCTGTGGCCAGTGAACTCTCGGTACCCTCATCCTAAGAATGGGCTTAGGTACTTCTCAAGAACCTCCCTCAGCCTCACCTCTAGGCTGTATTCTCAGGAACTGGAAAAAATTTGACCCTGAAAGTCTTAAAAAGAAGAGACTCGTAGTCTTTCACAATGAAACTTGCAGTCGGTACGAATTGGGGAACCAAGAAAAATGGACTCTTAATTGCACAATAAATTACAACACAATCCTCCAACTTGATCTCTTTTGTCATTCCTTATGCTTAAACCCTATGACACGCAGTCAGAATCCAAATCTGAGGGACTCATGATGCATGTATCTTTCTATTGCCACCCTATCCCCTCAACCCTCCTTCTTTCCCCCTCTCTGTTATCCCATTGGCCCAGGACTTTTTCCTATAATCAAAAGCCTGAAAAAGCTCTCCTAGGCATTCTAAAGAATCTCCTACTATCTCCCCTATCTCTCAGGGAGGTAGAAGGATAGAAAATGGGAAAGAAAACAAGCTTCCCCAACTTTTGCAAGTTCCCTTATTCCTTCAGAGTCTTCTGATCAGACTAAGACCTCAGTTCCCGCAAGGGACAATCTCTGCTGGGACAACATCTTATCAGTCGGTCTGTCCTTGTCATCAAAGCCAATTTCAGCACTATTTGGTCTATAGTTTAGCTGTAGAACTATGAATATAAAAAAGGGAGATGAATTGTTTGACACTGGTTGGCCATGATGCTCTTTAGACTCAGGAGAAAACTGATTAAAATGAAATCCTTTTAAAATTGCAAAACCTGTTCTTTTTGCATGCGCAATTAGAAAAAGCTGACTTATTAAACTCTTTTCTTGACTAGGAAACCCTGAAATCGACTCATTGTATCCTTGAGATACACAACCCACTGTGCCTGAGACTTCAGCCTTGGGCAAACTGGTAGAACTTCAAGCCGAGAAACAAAAAAACAAAGGGACACTTTAAATCTCAAGTGGAAAACTATGTGATATCTGTCTATCTGGATTTATGTATGCCTCGGTGTGTGTCTTTGTCTTTGGATACTATTGCTAACGTTAATTTGTAGACAATTTCTTTTAATTGACCTAAAGAAAAGTAAACACTTGCAAATCAAACAATTCTAAATTCAAGAGAAATTAAACTAAATGAATTTCAGGTTCACATGAACTGGGAAATAATCAGTATTAAATTAACCTGGTACTAATGCTTGTCTCTTAATCTAATTAATATAGACATGTCTTAAGGTTCATCAACACTGAGTAATACTTTTATTGTGCTTAGGTTTAATGTAGACTAAATATGATCTTATATCTGTTACAAATTTGTCAGCAAAGGAAGTCACACAGTGTGAAGCAACTTTTAAAGAAAGAAAATGTAAATGAGATAAGAACTTTGGGTGATTTTTGTTTACCAATCTACAGAGTGCTGGCATAAAGGACAGTTCACGTTTGCTTAAGGAAAGTAAGATGTATGTTTTTAATAAAGAGGTATAAGAAATGGAGTTACATTTTATTAAGGGAAAAGAAAGTAAGTCTCATGCATGGCTATTTCTGAATGGACAAAGTGATGGATACAGAAAGTGAAAAAAAAAAAAGTTTGTGGAATGTGGACCCTGAGAAAAGTTTTCTAAGACATTGAAAATTTTTATTGCAAATAACTACTATTTCACTGTGAATATAAGCTTGTAACAGACTGGAATTTGGTTTTCTCTCTTTGTTAAGAGAAAAAAACTTTTCTTGGAATGCAGCTTTTGATAACAGACTATGTGAATTTCTTTGCCTTTAAGTGATTTTTGTTTTTTAAAATCTTTCATTTGGTAACATAAATATCATTTCATAATGATCTATGAATACTATGGCACAGAGAAACACATTCTGCTTCTACAAAGGTTAACCCCTCTTTGTCAGTCTTTTGCTATCCTGATGTCCTTGAAATGTGGCCACAGTCTGTTCCTAAATCAGGGAATTTAGAATCAATAAAAAAATGGCTGTGATTAAATAGTCAGGGCTATAGGAAATCCAAGAAAGTTATTTGGCTTTTCCTAGCTCTCTGACAAACTTCATTTTTTTTATTTGATGAAATAAAGCCTTTCCTGACTTCAGGAACTCATAAAAGAAACCATGTTAATAACTATATGTGATACATCAGCAGAGTGGAGGCATTTTGGCCTTTAAGCCATGAAGTTATTCTTTAGAGCTGACACCCATGGGGGAGTTTATTCTGTGCCCTGCTGGGTGGAAAAAACCACAGGCTTAGGTTGCAGATAGATCCAGATTCAGATCTTGTCTCCAAGTTACTGTGTGGCCCTGGGAAACTTACCTAAGCTCTCTGAGCCTCAGTTTTCTTAACTACTGAGTGTAAGAAGTAACAACTATCATGCAGGATTACGAGGGTTTGCTGAGATATGTTACTGAGTCCAAGTTCATACCACTCACTGCATGTTGTTCAGTCACTAAGTTGTGTCTGACTCTTCTGTGACCCCATGGACTGCAGCACACCCGGGCTCCTCTGTCCTCCACTATCTCCCAGAGTTATCTCAACTTTAGCGCCTTCTAAATCGTCTTTCTCCAATTTCTGCAGTTTTAACCATTTGAGCCGCATTGCCTCTTGGGTTTAGGGTCTTGAGTTACTGCACCATCCCTTGTGCCTTCCTCACATCTACACTTTTGAATAAAACCTTTTCAAGTACCTCCTATTGATATTTCCGTTCAGTTCAGTCACTCAGTCGTGTCCGACTCTTTGCGACCCCATGAATCGCAGCACGCCAGGCCTCCCTGTCCATCACCAACTCCTGGAGTTCACTCAGATTCACGTTCATCGAGTCCGAGCTGCCATCCAGCCATCTCATCCTCTGTCATCCCCTTTCCCTCCTGCCCCCAATCCCTCCCAGCATCAGAGTCTTTTCCAATGAGTCAACTCTTCGTATGAGGTGGCCAAAGTACTGGAGTTTCAGCTTCAGCATCATTCCCTCCAAAGAAATCCCAGGGCTGATCACTTTCAGAATGGACTGGTTGGATCTCCNCTCTTTTCTTGACTAGGAAACCCTGAAATCGACTCATTGTATCCTTGAGATACACAACCCACTGTGCCTGAGACTTCAGCCTTGGGCAAACTGGTAGAACTTCAAGCCGAGAAACAAAAAAACAAAGGGACACTTTAAATCTCAAGTGGAAAACTATGTGATATCTGTCTATCTGGATTTATGTATGCCTCGGTGTGTGTCTTTGTCTTTGGATACTATTGCTAACGTTAATTTGTAGACAATTTCTTTTAATTGACCTAAAGAAAAGTAAACACTTGCAAATCAAACAATTCTAAATTCAAGAGAAATTAAACTAAATGAATTTCAGGTTCACATGAACTGGGAAATAATCAGTATTAAATTAACCTGGTACTAATGCTTGTCTCTTAATCTAATTAATATAGACATGTTTTAAGGTTCATCAACACTGAGTAATACTTTTATTGTGCTTAGGTTTAATGTAGACTAAATATGATCTTATATCTGTTACAAATTTGTCAGCAAAGGAAGTCACACAGTGTGAAGCAACTTTTAAAGAAAGAAAATGTAAATGAGATAAGAACTTTGGGTGATTTTTGTTTACCAATCTACAGAGTGCTGGCATAAAGGACAGTTCACGTTTGCTTAAGGAAAGTAAGATGTATGTTTTTAATAAAGAGGTATAAGAAATGGAGTTACATTTTATTAAGGGAAAAGAAAGTAAGTCTCATGCATGGCTATTTCTGAATGGACAAAGTGATGGATACAGAAAGTGAAAAAAAAAAAAGTTTGTGGAATGTGGACCCTGAGAAAAGTTTTCTAAGACATTGAAAATTTTTATTGCAAATAACTACTATTTCACTGTGAATATAAGCTTGTAACAGACTGGAATTTGGTTTTCTCTCTTTGTTAAGAGAAAAAAACTTTTCTTGGAATGCAGCTTTTGATAACAGACTATGTGAATTTCTTTGCCTTTAAGTGATTTTTATTTGTTTTTTAAAATCTTTCATTTGGTAACATAAATATCATTTCATAATGATCTATGAATACTATGGCACAGAGAAACACATTCTGCTTCTACAAAGGTTAACCCCTCTTTGTCAGTCTTTTGCTATCCTGATGTCCTTGAAATGTGGCCACAGTCTGTTCCTAAATCAGGGAATTTAGAATCAATAAAAAAATGGCTGTGATTAAATAGTCAGGGCTATAGGAAATCCAAGAAAGTTATTTGGCTTTTCCTAGCTCTCTGACAAACTTCATTTTTTTTATTTGATGAAATAAAGCCTTTCCTGACTTCAGGAACTCATAAAAGAAACCATGTTAATAACTATATGTGATACATCAGCAGAGTGGAGGCATTTTGGCCTTTAAGCCATGAAGTTATTCTTTAGAGCTGACACCCATGGGGGAGTTTATTCTGTGCCCTGCTGGGTGGAAAAAACCACAGGCTTAGGTTGCAGATAGATCCAGATTCAGATCTTGTCTCCAAGTTACTGTGTGGCCCTGGGAAACTTACCTAAGCTCTCTGAGCCTCAGTTTTCTTAACTACTGAGTGTAAGAAGTAACAACTATCATGCAGGATTACGAGGGTTTGCTGAGATATGTTACTGAGTCCAAGTTCATACCACTCACTGCATGTTGTTCAGTCACTAAGTTGTGTCTGACTCTTCTGTGACCCCATGGACTGCAGCACACCCGGGCTCCTCTGTCCTCCACTATCTCCCAGAGTTATCTCAACTTTAGCGCCTTCTAAATCGTCTTTCTCCAATTTCTGCAGTTTTAACCATTTGAGCCGCATTGCCTCTTGGGTTTAGGGTCTTGAGTTACTGCACCATCCCTTGTGCCTTCCTCACATCTACACTTTTGAATAAAACCTTTTCAAGTACCTCCTATTGATATTTCCGTTCAGTTCAGTCACTCAGTCGTGTCCGACTCTTTGCGACCCCATGAATCGCAGCACGCCAGGCCTCCCTGTCCATCACCAACTCCTGGAGTTCACTCAGATTCACGTTCATCGAGTCCGAGCTGCCATCCAGCCATCTCATCCTCTGTCATCCCCTTTCCCTCCTGCCCCCAATCCCTCCCAGCATCAGAGTCTTTTCCAATGAGTCAACTCTTCGTATGAGGTGGCCAAAGTACTGGAGTTTCAGCTTCAGCATCATTCCCTCCAAAGAAATCCCAGGGCTGATCACTTTCAGAATGGACTGGTTGGATCTCCTTGCAGTCCAAGGGACTCTCAAGAGTCTTCTCCAACACCACAGTTCAAAAGCATCAATTCTTTGGTGCTAAGTCATCTTGATTTGAGAAGTCCCTCTGTTTTCTGCTGGAGTCTGACTCAGTTGCAAATAATAAACATCCATGATGGCTCTGATGTACATTAAGAAAGGAGAATTGCCCACATTCAAAACATTCATTGAATTTCTATTCTGTATGAAATTCATGGTGGTGTCTATTGAGGGTTGAATTGTAGTTAAAGGTTTTTCCATGTTGATTACATTCAAAAGAATTTTTTCCAGTATAAAATCTCTGATATACCATGAGGTGTACAGCTTTTTTTTGAAAAAGGTTTTCCATGGTGATTACATTCATAAGGTTTCTGCCCTGTATGAATGCTATGACGCTCATGAAATGTGACTTCTGGCTCTAGGCTTCTCACTTTGAGAGTGTTCACAGGACTTCTCATTCTGGTGTGGATCCTTGTTTGGTTAAGAGGTGAGCTATCATTGATTCCTCCCCAATCCCAGATTCATTATTTTCAGAGAAGATGTCTTCACAGGGAATTCCAAGGTATATGATGAAGTTTGAATTTTGACTGGAAGCTCTCACTCAGTGGTTATATTCAGGGTTTTAATCCAACATGAATGAAGCAGGACAGAACCATCTTCCATGTTTATTACAAGCAGATGACTTCATCCACGTATAATTTGCCTCGTGATCCACCACATCTAGATTATGATTCAAATTCATTCTAAGTGCATCACACTGATGGGGGATTTATTTTTTGGAGAAATAAGTACGGAGGTTAAACCAACAGGTGCATGCGTGTGCGCTCCATCACTTCAGTCGTGTCTGACTCTTTGCAACCCTATGGACTGTAGCCTTCCAGGCTCCTCAGTCCGTGGGATTCTCCAGGCAAGAATACTGGAATGGATTACCGTGGCCTTCTTCAGGGGATCTTCCCGACCCAGGAATCGAACCTGCATCTCTGGCATTGCAGGCAGACTCTTTACTGACTGAGCCACAGGGAAGCCCTCACACCAACATGTTTCCGACATTCCCACCTTGGTCTGGATTTTCCTGGAAGAGAACATCTCCGGGTGGAAGGCTCACCTGTTCTATTGTTGGTCTGTCAGGTCATCGTCTTTTCAAAACAGTCATAGGATGTTCTTTATGAAGGAACAGACACACCTTCACAAACGTTTTACCATAAGGTGGGCCCCTTAGTTTTGCCATAAGGTGAGCTCTTTATACTACAGAAATCTCATCACATACAAATCTTTTCCCTCTCAGGTTCTGGGAGGGAACCTGCCAGTTAGCACCTACCTCGCATTTCTCCCTCTTTGGTCCATAGCTTTCCTCCTTGTTTCAACTTACAGATCACATCTGGTTTGCTGTCTTTTTGTTTGTTTGTTTATTGGATGAGCCACTTGACTTGCAGGATGTTAGGTTCCCCCGACCAGGGATCGAACCTGTGCCCCTGCATGGAGTTCAAACCACTGGATCGCCAGGAAAGTCCTTGGTTTGCTGTCTTGGTGCTCGGTGGAGAGTAGGGTCTGTGAGTCCCCAGCATCGTGTCCCTGTGGTCAGCCATCTGTGCAGTCCCTGCTGCCCCAGGTAAAATTCAAGGCCACTTCTGTAAATGTTGCCAATGCCTTCTATTTGGTCCTTGCAAAGTCTTCTTGGAAAAAATCAGAGAAGGTAGATTATTTTGTAATTTATTTATTTTTGCTTATCTTCTAGTTCTTTGCGTGTTAGTTCACATTTCTTATTAATGGCTATGGGCATTTCATAGCATTGATATGTCATAATTTATTCAAGCACTTGCTTGTGGTATCTCAATCACTTCATAATAAAAAAACAATCATTTATAATAAAAATAAGTTGTTAAGGATTTAAAAGTTTAAGCCATTTCAAAAGGAAAAGCTAGCATTTGTTTAAAAAAAAATTACCAATCCTCAAAGTCTAAAACATTTAAGAGTAGATTTTGATAAGATGGGCATACCTCTTAAGTGGAAAAATCCAAACTTCTGAAAATCCAAACTTCTTCTGAAAAGAAAAAGACCAAAGCCTGTCTGAGTGTACATTTCTGTGACTGGCTAATAATTAGATGCTTAGTACACCAAAAACTTAACTAATGAAATTAAATGGGACAAGACATGATTGTTGCTGTCTGGGGAAAAACTTCAGATAATTATACATTCTCCACCCAAACAAAAGGTCAGGCTGTCCTACATTGTGAAGCCATCACATGGGCCATTAGCTAAACATTAAGCCAGAGAAGTTCTGCCTTCAGTGTTTTGATCCATTTCAAAAGCTACTCTGAGCACCTGGCACCTTCTTCTGCCACGTCCTGTACACACTATGCAGGGAATGGACCCCAGGAGCATACAGACCAATGGAGCAAGTGAGCCCTTTATGAGTTAAGATGCTAAATCTGAAACACATGGTCCTTTTATCACTTGGAATCTGCAGCTTCTGCCTCTTGTCAGGTGCCTCAAAAGCTGCCAGAAGCAAAACTTGCCAACTGAAAGCGTTCTTGGAGATGAATTTAAGCAAAACTGGTCCTCCGTCCCTGACACCAATGAAAGTGGAGGTGCTCCAGTATCTTCTAGGGGTGGTTTAGGCTCTCGCTCATCCAGGTGGCTGGGTCGTTGAGCAGGGCACCTAGGACAGTGTCCGTCACATCTCATTTACACGCCTATTCTTTTTGCAGGTTTCCCTTTTTCAATATCTCTTTTGTTGTTTAATCACTAAGTCGTATCCTAGGCTTTGCAACCCCATGGCCTGTAGCTCACCAGGCTTCTCTGTCCATGGAATTTCCCAGGCAATAATACTGGAGTGGATTGCCATTTCCTTCTCTAGGAGATCTTCCCCACCCAGGGACTGAACCCACATCTCTTACATTAGCAGGCAGATTCTTTACTGCTGAGCCACCAGGGAAACCAGTTTTAACAATTTTATCTAGATAAAATTTACATACCATAAAATTCACCCATTCTAAGTGGGTCACTGAGTTTCAGTCATTTTGCTGAGTTGTGCAATGAGCTATTTTTACTTCTAACAGAAACGTGGGTTTTCTCCCCACACCAATCAGTTCAGTTGCTTAGTGGTGTCTGACTCTTTGTGACCACATGGAATGCAACACATCAGGCCTTCCTGTCCATCACCAACTCGCGGAGCTTACTCAAAGTCATGTCCATTGAGCTGGTGATGCCATCCAAACATCTCATCCTCTGTTGTCCCCTTTCCCTCCTGCCTTCAATCTTTCCCAGCATCAGGGTCTTTCCAAATGAGTCAGTTCTTCACAGGTGGCCAAAGTTTTGGAGTTTCAGCTTCAGCATTCAGTTCAGTTCAGTCGCTCAGTCATGTCCGACTCTTTGCAACCCCATGAATCGCAGCATGCCAGGCCTCCTTGTCCATCACCAACTCCCGGAGTTCACTCAGACTCACGTCCATCGAGTCCGTGATACCATCCAGCCATCTCATCCTCCGTCATCCCCTTCTCATCCTGCCCCCAATCCCTCCCAGCATCAGAGTCTTTTCCAATGAGTCAACTCTTCTCATGAGGTGGCCAAAGTACTGGAGTTTCAGCTTTAGCATCATTTCTTCCAAAGAAATCCCAGGGCTGATCTCCAGGATGGACTGGTTGGATCTCCTTGCAGTCCAAGGGACTCTCCAGAGTCTTCTCCAACACCACAGTTCAAAAGCATCAATTCTTCGGCGCTCAGCCTTCTTCACAGTCCAACTCTCACATCCATACATGACCACAGGAAAAACCATAGCCTTGACTAGACGGACCTTAGTCGGCAAAGTAATGTCTCTGCTTTTGAATATACTATCCAGGTTGGTCATAACTTTTCTTCCAAGGAGTAAGCGTCTTTTAATTTCATGGCTGCAGTCACCATCTGCAGTGATTTTGGAGCCCTAAATACAAGTGAGCCACTTCCTCAATAACCGTAAACCAACACTGCTGCTGCTGCTGCTGCTACTGCTACTGCGTCGCTTCAGTCGTGTCCGACTCTGCGCGACCCCATAGACGGCAGCCCACCAGGCTCCCCCATCCCTGGGATTCTCCAGGCAAGAACACTGGAGTGGGTTGCCATTTCCTTCTCCAGTGCATGAGAGTGAAAGTGAAGTCGCTCAGTCGTGTCTGACTCTCAGTGACCCCATGGACTGCAGCCCACCAGGCTCCTCCGTCCATGAGACTCTCCAGGCAAAGAGTACTGGAGTGGGGTGCCACTGCCTTCTCTGAAACCAACATTATTAGGCATAAATTATTTTGATGACTTGATGAACATGGAACTTTCCCTCTAAGACCATTTTCCCCAAAATACCCATAACTTCAGTTTAGTTACTGGAAGAGCATCAGAAAAACTGTAATCTAGGGACATACTAAAACATATTAGTATTCATCAAATTTGTCGAAATCATCAAAAGCAAGAAAAGTCAGAGAAGATTCACAGCTGAGAGGAGCCTTAGGAGACATGACAAGTAAATGTATGCAGTATCCTGCGTGGGATCTTGGAAAGGACAAGAACTTTGTATAAAACTTAAGGAAGTCTGTCATGGAATGAATGTTTGCGTCCCTCCAAACTTCATCTGTTCAAGTTTAATCTCCAAAGTGATGATATTTGGAGGTGGGTCTTTGGGAAGAAATCAGGTCATGAGGGTAGAGCCTTTTCCCAGAATGTCACATAGTTGGAATTATGCAGCATGTAGATTTTTGCTTCCAATTATTAGTAGCATTTAAGATTCCTCCACATTTTCTCAGGGCTTGAGAGCTCTTTTCATTTTAGTTTCGTACAGTATTTGACTATCTGGGTCTAGTAATTTATTTTTCAGTTCACCTACTGAAGATCATTGTGGTTGTTTTCAAGTTTTTGCGAGAATAAATAAAGCTGCTATGAACTTCAGGGAGAATCTTTTCCAGGCCTCTCTCCCAGCTCCTGATACCTCAAATATTCCTTGGATTGTAGACGGCATTCCCCTGTGTCTTCATACCATCTTCTTTCTGTGAATGACAGCTAAATTAAGCTGTGCCTTAACTCTTGATTCACGCATGAAGTTTGAAATAACAGACTTGTTTTTTTTTTTTTAATCCCGTCTGCCTACAATGCAGGAGACCCAGGTTCGATCCCTGGGTTGGGAAGATTCCCTGGAGAAGGAAATGGCAACCCACTCCAGTATTCTTGCCTGGAAAATCCCATGGACGGCGGAGCCTGGTTGCCTACTGTCCATGGGGTCACAAAGAGTCAGACATGACTAAGCGACTTCACTTCACTTCCCTTCCTATATTTGTGGAAATACATTATTCAGCAACAGAATGCAAATGCACCAAGTTTGAGAAATCTGTCAGGAGAAATTCCTCCATAGATTTCGTTAAGTCCTGCCCCAAGGCCACAAATGTGAGGTCTAGCACAAAGGCCACAGAAGTGGAGCCCAGAACCAAGGTCACCTCCGAAGATGACTGAAATCCTTTGTAACCATGACCAAAGTCCTCCAGACAACCACCAGCAGGCTTCTTGACCCAAATTAGGCAAAAACGTTCCCTCAGTAGTCACTCAGTAGTGCCCTAACCAATCATCTAGTGCCAACATTCCAGCAGGAAGTTTCTTGAGACTATAAAAATTGGCTGCTGCTGCTGCTAAGTCACTTCAGTCGTGTCCGACTCTGTGCGACCCCATAGACGGCAGCCCACCAGGCTCCCCCGTCCCTGGGATTCTCCAGGCAAGAACACTGGAGTGGCTACTAATCCACAAAAACTGTTGACTCTCCCTGATCAAGAGGCTGGCCTGCTACACTCACAGTGCCTACATTATTTCTACTTTTTGTTCTTACTAAACTCACTCCCATCTGAAAAGTTCTGTGTCTGGCAGTTCCTTTCCAGCTGGCACTCGAACTGCCTCAACATTTGGTGGCCCATTCAGGGTCTCTGTGCGGCTCTCCCTCTCTCTCTTTTCCTCTCTTGTTTCTTTTTCCTCGAACTCCCTGTGAACAAGCAACTGATTAGGGAACCAACTGAGAAACTCTGGCCAGGGTTACTCTCTGGCATGTTCCAAAGGCCCCACATCACACTGCACCCCAATAACTGGCACCCAAGTGGATGAGGGTGCCTTTCCTCCTTATCCTTTAAGCTGAGGACCAGACCAATTAAAATTGCATGTGCACTGTGCCTAGCTTCATTGCTCGGTCATGTCTAACTCTCTGCAACTTCATGGACTGTAGCCCACCAGGCTCCTCTGTCCATGGGGATTCTCCAGGCAAGAATACTGGAGTGGATTGCCAGGCCCTTCTCCAGGGGATCATCCTGACCCAGGGATAAAAACCAGTTCTCCCACACTGCAGGTGGATTCTTTACCAGCTTAGCCACCAAACAAGTTGTCAGGAACTTAAAAGCCATTAGGGTGACCGCCACTTATCCCATGACAGGATAGGGGATTATGGAATGGGTCTGTTACTAACAAGAAAACTTCTGTGCAATGTCAGACGCATATTGGCTCAAGCAATCACTGAGCCCACTTCCCTTGGCCACTGCCTTCCAGGTAGGAATACAAGGCAGATTCCCCAGCCTGTCTTCCCTGCTACTTTCACTTTTCCTTCCTCATTCCAAATTTAGCCTAGGAGTTGTTTCTGAGTCATCGCGAAGAGTGCCTTCCACATTTCAGGAAATCTCCATACACCAAGTCACATTGGTCTGGGAACCTCTTTTGTCCTTTCCTGCCCTACCCACCAGATGCATTTTCACACTGTTTGTGCCGAGGCGTGTGCCTAGTCTAGTTTGTGCCACGCTCTGTCGTGTGCTCAGGCAGCACCTCTCACTGTTGGGATTGTTGGCCATTTGTACCAGCAGATGTGCAGTGTCTCAGTTGCACACAGAGGGTATATTGGGACAGTTGGGACATCTTCTGTGGCCAGTGAACTCTCGGTACCCTCATCCTAAGAATGGGCTTAGGTACTTCTCAAGAACCTCCCTCAGCCTCACCTCTAGGCTGTATTCTCAGGAACTGGAAAAAATTTGACCCTGAAAGTCTTAAAAAGAAGAGACTCGTAGTCTTTCACAATGAAACTTGCAGTCGGTACGAATTGGGGAACCAAGAAAAATGGACTCTTAATTGCACAATAAATTACAACACAATCCTCCAACTTGATCTCTTTTGTCATTCCTTATGCTTAAACCCTATGACACGCAGTCAGAATCCAAATCTGAGGGACTCATGATGCATGTATCTTTCTATTGCCACCCTATCCCCTCAACCCTCCTTCTTTCCCCCTCTCTGTTATCCCATTGGCCCAGGACTTTTTCCTATAATCAAAAGCCTGAAAAAGCTCTCCTAGGCATTCTAAAGAATCTCCTACTATCTCCCCTATCTCTCAGGGAGGTAGAAGGATAGAAAATGGGAAAGAAAACAAGCTTCCCCAACTTTTGCAAGTTCCCTTATTCCTTCAGAGTCTTCTGATCAGACTAAGACCTCAGTTCCCGCAAGGGACAATCTCTGCTGGGACAACATCTTATCAGTCGGTCTGTCCTTGTCATCAAAGCCAATTTCAGCACTATTTGGTCTATAGTTTAGCTGTAAAACTATGAATATAAAAAAGGGAGATGAATTGTTTGACACTGGTTGGCCATGATGCTCTTTAGACTCAGGAGAAAACTGATTAAAATGAAATCCTTTTAAAATTGCAAAACCTGTTCTTTTTGCATGCGCAATTAGAAAAAGCTGACTTATTAAACTCTTTTCTTGACTAGGAAACCCTGAAATCGACTCATTGTATCCTTGAGATACACAACCCACTGTGCCTGAGACTTCAGCCTTGGGCAAACTGGTAGAACTTCAAGCCGAGAAACAAAAAAACAAAGGGACACTTTAAATCTCAAGTGGAAAACTATGTGATATCTGTCTATCTGGATTTATGTATGCCTCGGTGTGTGTCTTTGTCTTTGGATACTATTGCTAACGTTAATTTGTAGACAATTTCTTTTAATTGACCTAAAGAAAAGTAAACACTTGCAAATCAAACAATTCTAAATTCAAGAGAAATTAAACTAAATGAATTTCAGGTTCACATGAACTGGGAAATAATCAGTATTAAATTAACCTGGTACTAATGCTTGTCTCTTAATCTAATTAATATAGACATGTTTTAAGGTTCATCAACACTGAGTAATACTTTTATTGTGCTTAGGTTTAATGTAGACTAAATATGATCTTATATCTGTTACAAATTTGTCAGCAAAGGAAGTCACACAGTGTGAAGCAACTTTTAAAGAAAGAAAATGTAAATGAGATAAGAACTTTGGGTGATTTTTGTTTACCAATCTACAGAGTGCTGGCATAAAGGACAGTTCACGTTTGCTTAAGGAAAGTAAGATGTATGTTTTTAATAAAGAGGTATAAGAAATGGAGTTACATTTTATTAAGGGAAAAGAAAGTAAGTCTCATGCATGGCTATTTCTGAATGGACAAAGTGATGGATACAGAAAGTGAAAAAAAAAAAAGTTTGTGGAATGTGGACCCTGAGAAAAGTTTTCTAAGACATTGAAAATTTTTATTGCAAATAACTACTATTTCACTGTGAATATAAGCTTGTAACAGACTGGAATTTGGTTTTCTCTCTTTGTTAAGAGAAAAAAACTTTTCTTGGAATGCAGCTTTTGATAACAGACTATGTGAATTTCTTTGCCTTTAAGTGATTTTTATTTGTTTTTTAAAATCTTTCATTTGGTAACATAAATATCATTTCATAATGATCTATGAATACTATGGCACAGAGAAACACATTCTGCTTCTACAAAGGTTAACCCCTCTTTGTCAGTCTTTTGCTATCCTGATGTCCTTGAAATGTGGCCACAGTCTGTTCCTAAATCAGGGAATTTAGAATCAATAAAAAAATGGCTGTGATTAAATAGTCAGGGCTATAGGAAATCCAAGAAAGTTATTTGGCTTTTCCTAGCTCTCTGACAAACTTCATTTTTTTTATTTGATGAAATAAAGCCTTTCCTGACTTCAGGAACTCATAAAAGAAACCATGTTAATAACTATATGTGATACATCAGCAGAGTGGAGGCATTTTGGCCTTTAAGCCATGAAGTTATTCTTTAGAGCTGACACCCATGGGGGAGTTTATTCTGTGCCCTGCTGGGTGGAAAAAACCACAGGCTTAGGTTGCAGATAGATCCAGATTCAGATCTTGTCTCCAAGTTACTGTGTGGCCCTGGGAAACTTACCTAAGCTCTCTGAGCCTCAGTTTTCTTAACTACTGAGTGTAAGAAGTAACAACTATCATGCAGGATTACGAGGGTTTGCTGAGATATGTTACTGAGTCCAAGTTCATACCACTCACTGCATGTTGTTCAGTCACTAAGTTGTGTCTGACTCTTCTGTGACCCCATGGACTGCAGCACACCCGGGCTCCTCTGTCCTCCACTATCTCCCAGAGTTATCTCAACTTTAGCGCCTTCTAAATCGTCTTTCTCCAATTTCTGCAGTTTTAACCATTTGAGCCGCATTGCCTCTTGGGTTTAGGGTCTTGAGTTACTGCACCATCCCTTGTGCCTTCCTCACATCTACACTTTTGAATAAAACCTTTTCAAGTACCTCCTATTGATATTTCCGTTCAGTTCAGTCACTCAGTCGTGTCCGACTCTTTGCGACCCCATGAATCGCAGCACGCCAGGCCTCCCTGTCCATCACCAACTCCTGGAGTTCACTCAGATTCACGTTCATCGAGTCCGAGCTGCCATCCAGCCATCTCATCCTCTGTCATCCCCTTTCCCTCCTGCCCCCAATCCCTCCCAGCATCAGAGTCTTTTCCAATGAGTCAACTCTTCGTATGAGGTGGCCAAAGTACTGGAGTTTCAGCTTCAGCATCATTCCCTCCAAAGAAATCCCAGGGCTGATCACTTTCAGAATGGACTGGTTGGATCTCCTTGCAGTCCAAGGGACTCTCAAGAGTCTTCTCCAACACCACAGTTCAAAAGCATCAATTCTTTGGTGCTAAGTCATCTTGATTTGAGAAGTCCCTCTGTTTTCTGCTGGAGTCTGACTCAGTTGCAAATAATAAACATCCATGATGGCTCTGATGTACATTAAGAAAGGAGAATTGCCCACATTCAAAACATTCATTGAATTTCTATTCTGTATGAAATTCATGGTGGTGTCTATTGAGGGTTGAATTGTAGTTAAAGGTTTTTCCATGTTGATTACATTCAAAAGAATTTTTTCCAGTATAAAATCTCTGATATACCATGAGGTGTACAGCTTTTTTTTGAAAAAGGTTTTCCATGGTGATTACATTCATAAGGTTTCTGCCCTGTATGAATGCTATGACGCTCATGAAATGTGACTTCTGGCTCTAGGCTTCTCACTTTGAGAGTGTTCACAGGACTTCTCATTCTGGTGTGGATCCTTGTTTGGTTAAGAGGTGAGCTATCATTGATTCCTCCCCAATCCCAGATTCATTATTTTCAGAGAAGATGTCTTCACAGGGAATTCCAAGGTATATGATGAAGTTTGAATTTTGACTGGAAGCTCTCACTCAGTGGTTATATTCAGGGTTTTAATCCAACATGAATGAAGCAGGACAGAACCATCTTCCATGTTTATTACAAGCAGATGACTTCATCCACGTATAATTTGCCTCGTGATCCACCACATCTAGATTATGATTCAAATTCATTCTAAGTGCATCACACTGATGGGGGATTTATTTTTTGGAGAAATAAGTACGGAGGTTAAACCAACAGGTGCATGCGTGTGCGCTCCATCACTTCAGTCGTGTCTGACTCTTTGCAACCCTATGGACTGTAGCCTTCCAGGCTCCTCAGTCCGTGGGATTCTCCAGGCAAGAATACTGGAATGGATTACCGTGGCCTTCTTCAGGGGATCTTCCCGACCCANCCTCTGTCGTCCCCTTCTCCTCCTGCCCTTAATCCTTCCCAGCATCAGGGTCCCTTTCAATGAGTCAGCTCTTCGCATCAGGTGGCCAAAGTATTGGAGTTTCAGCTTCAACATCAGTCCTTCCAATGAACATCCAGGACTGATCTGGATGATTAGGATGGACTGATTGGATCTCCTTGCAGTCCAAGGGACTCTCAAGAGTCTTCTCCAACACCACAGTTCAAAAGCATCAATTCTCCAGCACTCAGCTTCCTTTATAGTCCAGCTCTCACATCCATACATGACCACTGGAAAAACCATAGCCTTGACTAGACGGACCTTTGTTGACAAAGTAATGTCTCTGCTTTTTAATATGCTGTCTAGGTTGGTCATAACTTTCCTTCCATTTTAATCTTTCTTACCTGCCTCTTCCAAACACAAACTGAGACAGTTCATACTATGTATTTAGGTCTATATCCACAACTTTTTGACATTAGGGACTGGGTTCCATGAAATTATACTCCATCACATAGATGAACTTAACATTTAAAAAATGTATTATTCTGTTGTTAAATAGGAATTTGCCTTGATTTGAAAATTATGGGTAACAAACATCTTTGGGCATACATCTTGTTCACATTTTAATCATTTCTGTAAGATAAAACTCTATAAGGAGAATTACTTGGTCAAAGGATTTAAATATTGTATTTAAGAACTTGATGAATATTGCAACATCATTTCCTAGTTTGTATCTTGTATTGCCTTACACTGAGAATTATGGTATTGGGCTGACTGTTCCTTCATTAGCAATTAGTGTCTTTTTTTCTTTTAATTCTTTGCTAATTTGGTAGATAAAAGTGGAAACTACTGCATCAGTTACCTATCAGTATGTAACAAACAACCCCAAAGTTTAGTAAGCTTAAACAATGACTTGGTATTTCTTATGATAATATGGGCTGGCAAGTCAGGGCTATGTGGTTCTTCTCCTGGTCTTAGGTCATTTATGCTTCTGCAGTCCTGTTCAGCTCGCTGGGGCTGGAGGGTCTAAGATGGCCTCACTCAAATGTCTGGAAGTGATTTCCAGCTGTTCGCTGTTACCTTTTTTTCTCCCCATCATGGTCTCTCTTATTTTGAAATATATGTTAGATCAAGCTTCTTCACAGTTTCAGGGTTCCATTATGGTGGCAAGATTGAAAAGGGAGGCCCCACAAGGCCTAAGCTCCAGAACTAGAACAAAGTAATTTCTACGCCATTCTTTTGGTCAAAGTAGGTCATAATGCTATCCCAGCTTCAAGGGGTAGAGCAATAGACTGCATTTCTTTATGAAAGGAGTATCAAAGTCACACTGCAAAGGAGCATAGACTCAGAGAGCTGTGATTCACTGGAGGGCCATTGCTATCACTCTTTATCATGTTATTCAATTTGATTATTTTCAATTGTGAATGAGGTTATTTTCTAGCTATTTGCATTTTTTTTACATTGTCTTTTGGCCATTTTTATATCATGTTTTAGGATTATCTTACCAATTTTCAAGAACTCACATATTATGGATATTAATTTTAGTTTATCATGTTTGCAGATATATTCCTCACTTTGTTGATTTACTTCTCATGTTGTGTATGTGTATATATTTTTCTTTCTCATTAAAAAAATACTTTTAAGTTTAAGAAACCACTAAAAAGTCAGATACCTATTTTTCTAGCTTTTATGCAGTTTCATCATATTTAATTGTTTAATCTATTAAAGTTCATTTTGGTGCATAATATGGTAACAGTTTAATATGATTTTCTTTTATAGCTGTCAGTTTCTACTCTATACTTCTTATGGAAAAATTCATCCTTTCCCAACTGATTTGTAATATCTGCTCAGCCCTATAGTAAATACTCATGGATTCCAGAGTTTTGTTCTGTTTATTTGCTGTATTTCTGTTTTATTGCTCTCTCTATAAATATTTTCCCAATAACTCATTATTTCAACTATTTGAGATGTAAAAATAGCTTTAATATCTAGAAGAGCAAGCCAACTGTCATTTATCTTCAAAAGTTTTCTTGTTTTCACCTGTATTTTTCACCTGTTTTTGTATTGTTTCACCTGTATTATATTTTTCACCTGTTTATTCTTCCAGATAAATTTCAGAAATATACTGTCAAATTTAAATCTATCTTCCTGAGATTATGATCAGGACTGCATTACCCCTCCTTTGGGAAGATTGGTGATTTTTATAAGATTAAGTCTGCCCAGTCAGGGACATGGTATCCAAGTCTTTTTTCCCTTAATAAGAGAATATATATATATATATATATATATATA
>SJYX01020183.1:65258-88938 GCA_006410675.1 Oreotragus oreotragus
AAGGAACTGTACAAAAATAGTCTTGTTTAGGCTTCACAGACAAAGCACAGCAGCCTCTGACCTTGCTTCTAACCTGCCTGGACTCTGCCCTGACTGGGAGTGACTGGGAGTGACTGGGAGTGACTGCCTGCTGTGAGTGCCAGACTGGCAGCACCATAGATAAGATGGAGGAGAAATCTTGAGATTGTTGAGCCCCTGGAGGGGGCCTAGCCAACCAAGCCCCAGGCTTAGTCACATTCCAAGTTTTACAAGACAAAAACAAACCGAGTTCACGGGAAGCCAGGCTTGCAGTCTGGTCACAGATTGATGATGATATCAGTTTGCCTTCATCCTGGGATTATAAACAGGAACCCCAAATAACAATCTTTGAAGTCTCACCCACATAGTGGACTCGCTGCCTGGGAGACTTTCCGAACTGGGACTCCAAATGTGCTGTGACACAAACAGACTTCACAGCGCTGATTAAGTCTGGATGTTGGTCAAAAACCCAATTTGGTGATGTATTCTGTGCTCTATTTCTCTCTTCTTTTAATGTTAGTATGTTGAAAGTAAGCTAGATAATTCTCTAATAAATATATTATTTATTTGTATATAATGAGTGGCTTGCTTTGTTAACAAACCCTCTGAACCTGAGATGAAGGTGAAAACTTTTGGCAAAGGGGCCACTAACAGACCTCACGAGTGAAGTGAATTGTTTCCACTGCCTGTTTTCATCAGGTGAGCCCTTAGTGGGTTAAAGCGGGAACAAGCAGTTTGCAAATTTAGCAGGAGCAGCAGGGACTTCCTCAAGTTTGAGGTTTGCTGAGAACTCGTGCTGCAGAAGGCAGCTTGGTAGGTTAGAGGGGTCTGGAGCTGAAGACTATTTAGAATCGAGCACGGTAGCTGGCACAGCGGAGAGTCTGGGCTGAACAACAAACTTCAGAGGATCCTGTGACTGGGTGAAGAATAAGACACAAGAGTACTGACTGCTGGAGGAAAGAGGAGGTATTCAGAGCTCAGCCTGGAGAGAAGTCTGTCTGAAACGTGAGATTTCATCCCTGGCCTTGCTAGGTAGTGTTTTCATCAGTTAGCTGGGCATAGAAATCAGTAGCATGTTGTTAAGGTTTGTGGAGCACACAGAACAGTAGGAACACTTTGCAGTGGCTGTGTTTGAGGATGAAGGAGGAACTGATGTGCAAGAGGTCTGCAGTAAATGTAAGGGAAATGGAAAGTCCTGAACTCAGGTTCCCAAGTCCTTCATTTGTTCATGCAACAGATATGCAGTCAACAGTTATGAGCTGATAAATGGCTCTGGTATTTCGACTGTAAGCAGAATCAAGAGGTTTGCCCCTGTGGCCCTCACAGTGTCACGCAGAAGGCAGATGTTAAATGCAGGTAAACCAGGTTGGACTACCTGCTGTGAAGGAAAACACCACATTCGGAGAAAGAATCATGTCTTAAAAATATTAGTAGACTGAGGAATGAAGGAAATTCTCTCCAAGGAAGAGGAATTTCAGCTGGAGCCTGAAGAAGCAGGTTTTAGCGTGGAAGTAATTGTGGGCAGAGAGCTTTCTAGTTGGAGGAAACAGCATGTGCAAAGGCCCTGAGTCATGAAAGCGGATGGGATGCTCAGGGACCTGATCATTACCGAAGGCCAGTGTGGCTGAAACTTAGTGAGCAGGCAAAGGGCGACACCAGGTGAGATTTTTAAGCATATGGGGCAGGTGGTGGCATGTTTGTGTTCTAACGATCACCCTGGCCGCTATGAATGCAGCACCCTGAAAGCATCCCTGTGTGGGGCTGGCCTACTGCATGCTGTGACATATGTGTCATCTGCAGTCATAAATACTCCTTCATTCAACAAATGCGTTCTGAGCTTATCCTGTGTGTTAGGTGCTGGGCAACAAGCAATAAACATAGTCCTTTCCCTGATGGCCTTCAGGCAAGTGTGGAAGCCAAATATAGATACACAATCACAGAAATGTCACAAAATGACACATTGTGATAATATTGCAAAGGGAAAGTCCACAGTGCTGTGCAGGAGCTGGGGTCGCCCTGCTGACTTGGGCAAAGACAGCTCTGTGATTGAGGCTGCAATGCAAAGGATGCCTTGGAGGTGGCAAGGTGAAGAATGGTACTGGGATGTCCCAAGCAGAGGGGCCACCAAGTGCAAAGGCTCTGGGACAGGCAGGATTGTTGAAGGTAGGAACAGAAGAAGATGGGACAGGTAGGAGGCGGGACTGAGAAGAAGGGGAGACAGGTAGGACCATGAGGAAGGTGGAAGCAGAGGAGAAGGTAGAACAGAAGGAGGACAGATTGGCTGTGGGACCAGGCAGAAGGGGGGTCACCTTAAGCACAGGGAGGAGTGGCCCGAGGAACCTGGAGAAGTAAGTTCCATGTAGTCCTTGCCTAGAAAGTCATGTTGAAGTTTTAGACTCTGATCTTTCTGGTTGGGAATCAGTTAAAGGTTCTAACCAATAACCAGGATGTGGTGAAAAAAGAGATTACTCCACTGGCAGTGAGAATGGAATGGCTGGGCCAAAAATAAAGAGAGAAAAACGGGTAGGAGGCTGTTGCCTATTGCCTCGGTCTTAAGGGTGAAGGCAAAAATGGAGAGGACACCATTTTGTGTAACATTTTGGATGGAACATTGAGAGATTTTGGTAGTAGACCAGCTGTGGGCAATAAGGGGTGACTTCGAGGCTCTGCAGAGAAGCTGGAGAGATGGCAGTCCCTAAAATGGGGCAGGAAGTGGCAGGAGGAGCAGGTTTGCTGGGAAATCAACATGCTCCCCAAGAGCTCAGTTCAGATGCTGAGGCAGGGACACGGTGAGCATGCCAGGCTCTCATGGGTCCTCTGTAAGGCAGGTGGGCGGTCCACTACAGAATTATGTATTTAATAAAAAACACTTAAATTATCCATTACTGTAGAGCTGGGAAAGAAATGTCACTGCACCTAAAGATAAGATTCAGAGGCCCTGTGAGCCATTTCCTGGCTCATCTCTCAGATCACACATCTACTATGTCTATATTTGCCAAAAAGTAACAAATTTTCTAGAGTTAGATAGAATGAACCCAAGTAACATTGCTTTAAAAAGAAAAGTCAAGGTGGTCCACGGGTTAGGACTCTGCTAAGCCTTGCAACGGAGCCCAAAAAAAGCCAAATAATATGAATTGTTTTAATCCCCACCTTTGATTCTATGTGGACATGAAAATTCCCATAACCATGCAGGTGAGAATATGGCTATGCGTATTCATATTAATCCATGGCAATAATCCCCTCTCCCACTTATGAGTTTATTTACACATATTTAAATGACAGGTTTAATATCAAAGGTGATGCTGTAGAGCGGAAGACTGAAATACAGGGTCTGTCACTTTATGAACTGCGTGACCCTGGGCAAGTTATCTAACTTCCACTTCCTACTCAGCGCCAAGAATCTTCACCACGTTAGGGCTAAGCATGAGAATTACATGAAGAATGTCACAGTCTAGACCTAGAACACAAGAGCTACAGAAGAAAAGTTGTTTTCCCTTTGTTACAACACAAAAAACCCACACTGCAAAACCGAACGGAACGCAACGCTGGGTCCCAACATCAATGACCACCTTTTCCGGGCCTGCCTTCTAGACCTCAAGGTACGCACACTGTCAACCAAAATGAGAATGACTGAATCCAACGGACGATCGGGCGTGCGCCCATCCCAAGGTGGGCTGCGTGAGAGCTGTCCTGCAGCTCAGCCTGAGCTTGGACCGAGGCCTGGACAGCGAAGTGAGCCTGAAGCCGGACTGAGGCCCGCAACCGCCCCACTGCGAGCTGCACCGCGGAGGCAAATGTCCCCTGGCCGCCACCGTAGCCCGGAGGCCGGCAGTGCGCTCCTATTGGTCGCCATTTTGGCGCCAAAACGGGCGGAGGCGGGGTCGGCACTGCGCGCGCCTGGGAACAATAGGAGCAGAAGCCGTAGGGAACAGTGAGGTGGCACTTTGGGTGAGAGCCGGTGGTCCAGAGGGCCCGGTGCCTGGGCCATGTTCTGCGAGAAGGCTATGGAGCTGGTCCGGGAGCTGCACCGCGCCGCCGAGGGAAGGCTGCCTGCTTTCAACGTGAGGGCGGGATCCTCCCCAGGGCGGTTGTGTGCCTGTGAGATGGCGGGTGTGCCTGTGGTTCCCCTCCATGGTTGTGGGAAGGTCGTGGGCAGGTCGGTTTTGGTGGCTTCCCGCGAGCGCAGGGGTTGCCGCCACTCTCCTCGCGCCCCCGCCCCCCGCCCTGGTCCGCCGCCGCCGGCATCCTCGTAGCTGCGGTGCGCGCGGGCTGGGCGGTGGGCGTCTCGCCTAGGTGAGGCGCAGAGAGATCGGCAAGCAGGGTGCTGGAGCTCAGGTGTGCGTTACACCGGGGAGGTGTGGACCGGCGTGGCCCGGGCGTTAGGGCCGCGCCCTGAGGGCTGCGGTGAGTGTGGCCCCACCGGGGAGCCGGCCGTGCAAACACCCTCCCCTCCCCGCCGGGGAAGGGCGGGCAGCAAGGGGGCTCCGGGGCCAGGGGGTTTGCTCGTCACTACAAGGCATTTCAGAGGAGCGACGGGGTTACTCTGTGTTTTGATAGCTGTCGCAGCACTTTGGGGAATGGACCGGATAGAAGAAAGCCTGGTTCTGAGTGAGTGATAAATAGACCACAGAAGAGATGGATGTGGTCCACAGCCCGGTCGGGGGGCCCTGGACACCATGTCCTAAGACGACAGGACTGGTAGGTACGAGGACAGGGGTGGAGGTGAGAGGAGTGGCCGGTGAGTGGAGAGACCGATGTCTCTGAGGCTTCACTCAGGTAGCAGAGTAAACGTCTGGCGGTCAGCAGGAAGAGCGTCCCGGTAAAGTGAGTTTTGAACAATCAAGAGCAGTTAGTCTGACCTTGGCAACTTATTTAACAGATGGGGAAAGTGAGCTGCTGGAATTAAGGATCAAGTTAAAGGGCTTATCTGAACTTGGAGCGTGTTGGAAGCGGAGCCTCAACTTGAACAGTTTTCTTGACCAGATCCCAGTCTGTTCTTCTTGCAACTTCAGGCACTTACCTTATCTAAAAAGTTAGGAGACCACAGCGGGTTCACTGGAGACACAGAACGCAGAGGGGTTGTTGTGGCAGTTGGTCAGTCCATATCGTGCCCCAGTATTTGTGACCCCATGGACTGCAGCAGGTCAGGCTTCCCTGTCCTTCACTGTCTCCCTGACTTTGCTCAAATTCATGTCCATTGGGTCAGTTATGTCATCCAACAGTTTCACCCTCTGTAGCCCCCTTCTCTTTGGTCCTACCCTCAATCTTTCCCAGCATCAGGGTCTTTTCCAATGGATCAGCTCTCTACATCAGGTGGCCAAAGTATTGGAGCTTCAGCATGAGCATTATTCCTTCCAAGGAATATTCAGGGTTGATTTCCTTTAGGATTGACTGGTTTGATTTCCTTGCTATCCAAGGGACTCTCAAGAGTCTTCTCTAACACCAAAATTGAAAAGCATCAGTTCTTCTGTGTTCGGCCTCCTTTATGGTCCAACTCTCATATCCGTACATGACTACTGGAAAAACCATAGCTTTGACTATAAGGTTCCTTTGTCTGCAAAGTGGTACCTCTCCTTTTTAAAACGCTCTCTAGGCTTGTCATAGCTTTTCTTCCAAGGAGCAAGGGTCTTTTAATTTTATGGCTGCAGTCACCATCTGCAGTGATTTAGGAGCCCAAGAAAATAAATTCTGCTCCTAATTCCATTTTTTCCCCATCTATTTGCCATGAAGTGATGAGACCAGATACCATGATCTTAGGTTTTTGAATGCTGAGTTTTAAGCCAGGTGTTTGAGAGGGGTGGAGGCTTTCCAATATGGCCCCTCTGGAGTGGGAAGACATAAGAAGGAACCAGCCCAAAGGCACAGAGACTTCCCACAGGTGTTGGCTTTTCAGACTGATAGTCCAGCTGTCTTTTTCGCTCAGATTTTAAGTGTTGGTTTCTTAGAAGTGTAAAACCCTGGCTTTTCTGGGTCTTAGAGGGCGTAGGCGCACGTTTTCTTGCAGTCGTGCCTGCCTTTGAGGGCTGGCCACTGGGACAGCTTAGCTGGGTTAGACTAAGAACTGATCTTGCTCTGATTGCACACCCTTGACCCACACATGCTTTTGAGAATCATTCCTCCCCAGCAGATGGTAGCTGGTTTAGGAGCAGGGACTCTGCCTTGTTTATTCCAGAATCCCTCATGGTTAGGTGCTGTGTTTGGCAAACTGGAATGATGCACTTTGGATATACAGAATTGATAATTGTTTGAGTCTTTAGGAAAATTATCTTGAGTTCCCAGGGGCTTACAGCTGGAGTTGGGAGCACAAAATGATGCAATTCCCAGTGTAAATTTTAAAAATCTAAGTCTTAAAAAAAGAAATAAAAATTTAAATCTGACAACTTGGTTATATCTTTACAAGTTTATTTCATGCTTGTCTTTTGTATACCTGCCGACCTCCTAATTGTGCAAGTTTCAACTGTTCCTTAAAATAATATTTGTGATAAAAGGAATATTTAACTGAATTCTAGTATATCAGACTTTTCCATGATATCTTTTTAACCAGTTGATGAAAGAGAAAGTAGAAGTCATGCTTTCATTTTTCATTAGAAATGATTTCTTACATTCAGGCAGGGTTAAGTAGTGTAATTTTGTAATTATACCAGTAGTGCTAAAACATTTTTGCTAATGCATATATTTTGGCTCTAAAAGTAGACGGGTTGCTTATTGTTTTGTTTGGAGGTTTTGTGTGTGTTTTTGGTTGTCATTGTTATAGCATTATTGGGTTTTTTCTGTGTGTAAAAATTTTTATTGAAATATAGTTTATTTACAGTGTTTCAGGTGTAGGGGTTGCTTTTTGACAGACATTGTATAACATTTATGAATTTTATAATTCTAATGTTTTTATCCTTCCAAGGGAAGTTTTTAGAAATTTGCCCAAGTAGATAGCAGAAAAACTCCTTTGACCTTTCTGTTTTCTATCCTAGCAGTGTGTAGGTTTTTTTGGTAATAACCTTTTAAGATTATTTTCCAATAAGTAAGTTATTTACATGCTTTTGTCATGTGTTATTACTTCTGTAGACTGTTGGTTTTTTGTCATTAGTTTTACTGAGGTATAATTTATATACAATACAGTACACATTTTAATAGACCTTTGAGTTTTGACAAATGTATACAATCCTTGTAACCAGCAACCCAACCAAGATTTCTGCTATCCCAAGGATTCCTTTTTCTCTTGTGGCACTGGCTACCTCCCATCTGCAGCCCTAGGCAGCCAAGGATTTTCTTTCCCCTACAGATTATATTTGTCTTTTTTATTGTATTTCTGGAGTCAGCATTCCAGGAATTTTCTATACGGGGCCAGTTAGAAGCATACAGTATGTACTCCTTACTGTCTGACTTCTCAGCCCAGTCCTTTGATTGTGTATTTTGTTGGCAATTCATTCTTTTTTTAATTGTGGTAAACAATACATAACTTAAACTTTGCCATTTCTAACCATTTTTCTGTGTACATTTCAGTGGCATTAATTATATGCCCATTATTTCCAAAGCTGCTGTTGCTGCTGCTGAAGTCGCTTCAGTCGTGTCCGACTCTGTGCGACCCCATAGACAGGAGCCCACCAAGCTCCCCCGTCCCTGGGATTCTCCAGGCAAGAATACTGGAGTGGGTTGCCATTTCCTCCTCCGATGCATGAAAGTGAAAAGCAAAAGTGAAGTCGCTTAGTCATGTCCGACTCATAGTGACCCCATGGACTGCAGCCTACCAGGCTCTTCCATCCATGGGATTTTCCAGGCCAAGAGTACTGGAGTGGGGTGCCATTGCCTTCTCCGGTTTCCAAAGCTATCACCCCTATTTCCAAAGCTTTTTCATAACCCCAGATAAACTCTGTAGCCTTTAAGCAGTAACTCCCCACTCCTCTTCCCCCTCAGCCTGGTAACCTCCAATCTACTTTGTTTCTATGAGTTTGCCTATTCCCGACATTTCAGGTAAGTGGAATCATACAGTATTTGTCCTTTTCTGTCTGGCTTATTTCACTACGCAATGTTTTCAAAGTTAATGTTGTATGTATCAGCACTTCTTTTTTGACTGAGTAATATTCCATTGAATGGACACACTGTTTTGGCTTATCTGTTCATCAGTTGGACATTGGGATTGTTTCCATTTTTTGTCTGCTATGAATAATGCTGCTCTGCATATTTGTGCATAAGTTTTTGTATGAACTTAGGTGTGCAGTTTTCTTGAGTATATACCTAGAAGAGGAATTGCTGGATAATATGGTAATTCTAAATTTAACTTTTTGTGGACCCACACGGCTGTTTTCTATAGGGCTGTACCATTTTGCATTCCAACCTGCATTGTAGAAGGGTTCCAGTTTCTCCCCATTCTCTCCAACACTTGTTATTATAGCCATCTTAGTAGGTGTGAAAGGACTATTGGTTTTTCATAAGATACCTAAGCATAGCATATTGCTACAAACTTGGTAGGGGAATTAATGAGTGTAATTTTATATGTTCCAGGAAGATGGACTGAGACAAGTTCTGGAGGAGATGAAAGCTTTATACGAGCAAAACCAATCTGATGTGTAAGTTGGTAAGCTTGATATTTTAAAACAATTTAAGAAATACAATGTTGAAGTCAGATCATCTTAATATTTGTTTTTAGATATGATTTGGTTTTTTTAATTCTCTGTGACCCTGATCATAGCCTAGCTATACAGAAGTGGGATTTGTGTTCATGATTGTTATGTCTCTAGGGACCAAATAGAGCTTGGCACATGGTAGGTGTTTGATAAATAGTTACTGTCTGACTGGTGTGACTTGCAAGGATTTAGGGTGGATTCAAAAGAGATGAGACAGGAGCAAGTAACAGACCTAACGAGTAAGTGTGCGGTTTCCATCAGGTGAGGCCTTACTGGTTTAAAGGGAGAACAGGCAGTTTGCAAATTTAGCAGGAGCAGCAGTGACTTCCGAAAGCTTGAGTGAAGTTCCCCGGGAACTCGTGCTGCAGAACGCTACAGCTTGGTAGGTTAGCGGGTTCTGGAGTTGCAGACTATTTAGAGCCAACCATGGGAGTTGGCACAGTGGAGAATCTGGGCTGAACAACAGACTTCAGAGGATCCTGTGACTGGGTGAAGAATAGGACACAAGAGTACTGACTGCTGGAGGAAAAATGAGTTATTGAGAGAAGTCTGTCTGCAACATGAGATTTCATCCTTGGCCTTGTTAGGTAGTGTTTCATCAGTCTAATTAGTTAGACATAGAAATCAGTAGCGTGTTAAGGTTTGTGGATTACACAGAAGAGTAGAAACACTTTGCAGGGACTGCAGTTAATGACAGATATGGATGAAGGAGGAACTGATGTGCGAGAGGTCTGCAGTAAATGTAAGGAAAATGGAAAGTCCTGAACTCAGGTTCCCAAGTCATTCATTTTTCATGCAACAGATATGCACTCAACAGTTATGAGCTGATAAAGGGCTCTGGTGTTTCAGTTGTAAACAGCAGAAATCAAGAGGTTTGCCCCGTGACCCTCAGTGTCATGCAGAAGACAGATGTTAAATGCAGGTAAACCAGGTCAGACTACCTGCTGTGAAGGAAAACACAGCACTCGGAGAGAGTAATGCACTGAAAATATTAGTAGATTGAGAAATCCTGGAAATTGTCTCCAAGGAAGAGACACTTCAGCTGGAGCCTGAATAAGTAGGTTTTAGTGAGGAAGTAATTGTGGACGCAGAGCATTTCTAGTTGGAGGAAACAGCACGTGCAAAGGCCCTGGGTCATGAAAGAAGGTGGGATGCTCAGGGGCCTGATCATTACCAAAGGCCAATGTGGCTGAAACTTAGTGAGCAGGCAAAGGGCAACACCAGGTGAGATTGAGCATGTTGGGGAGGTGGTGGCATGTTTGTGTTCTAACAATCACCCTGGCCGCCATATGGACAGTGGATGGTGGGACTGAGAGGGAATATGGTGGTCATGCAGGTGATAGGAAGGGTGAGCCAGACTAGGGAAAAAGAGAACAGTTTACAGACCTATTTAGGAGGTAACTGAACAGGCCTTAATCCAGTAAGGGGATGATTTTCCTGTATTTATACCATTGGGAAATTCATGACCCCCCCAAAATTCTGTGCCCTATCCTCCTAGTTTGGTTCTGGGCAGGACAGTCACTAGTACCAGTTTCTAGTTAAAATTCTTTGTCAGAAGAAATCTATTCCTATTTAATTGCTCACATGGAAATGTGAATTTTTTAAGGAAGTTCTTGTGTATTTAATCAAGTATTTTGACATTAAGTTGGGTGTATGTTATTTGGAGTGGCAGAAGTGTCTGGAACAGATCTAAAAGACGTACATCTGTGTACCTGGTACAGATCTAGAAGACATGGGAAATACATTTTGCCTCTATTTTCAGGACCTAGTGCAGGCACATACATTTTGTATTTATCTGTTGCCTTTTAAAACTCCAAAGTAGATACGTATTAATTCTGTACATATGGTTTTGTTTTCCTTTTTTTTTTTTTCTGTTGTGGTTAAGATACACACCAGTGATAGCTCAGTGGTAAAGAATCTGCCTGCCAGTACAGGAGATGTGCATTCAATCCCTGGGTCGGGAAGATCCCCTGGAAAAGGAAATGGCAACCCTCCCCAGTTTTCTTGCCTGGAAAATTCCATGGACAGAGGAGCTTGGCAGGCTACAGGCCATGGGGTCCGAGAAACCGGACACTAGAGTGACTGAGCACACATACTACTGAGTGTATTCCAAACATCCATAATGTTGTATCTCCATCACCACCACCACCACCACCAGAACTCATTTTACAAAACTGAAACGCCGTACCCAGTAAACAACTGTCCGTGTGATTGGAAAGGGTGATACTTGTCTGATATCTAAGGAGACATATATTTTATAGGCTAAAACCAAAATTTCCTCCCTCTTTGTGTGAAGGACCCTAAAGTGCAAACATCAAGAACTATTTCTTGGGTAAGTGGAGGAGCACTTGACTTTAGAGTCCTTATCTCACTTTATGAGAATGAGGATCTGGAAGGATTTGATACCATAGAAAGAGGACTCCGTAGGATGAGAACATGATGTGAGGCCATAATATTATGCCCCGTGGTATTTGATCTCTTGTCCCAGCATGGAAGAGGGATTCTAAAAATTGAGGCAAAAAGTTGTCTTTTGGAGACAATGGAAATTAATCTGTGTGCAAAACACAATGTGCCACATGGCTAAACAAAACAATGAGAGTATGATCCTAGGCAAATTAGTTAGGTGTTTTTAATTTTTTTTTTTCCCTAAGAATTTAAGTTTGTCCACACAGCTTGCAGGATCTTAGTTCCCTGACCAGGGGTTGAACCTGTGCCCTCGGCAGTGAAAGTGCAGTGTCTTAACCACTGGATCACCAGGGAATTCCCTGGATCTTTTCTATTTTATTCTGTTAGCAAAAGCTCCGATGTGGAGGCAGGTACTATTTAGGTACGTTAACTACTGACATAAATGGCTAAAAACAAGTATGGAGTTAGTTGTTAGCTGACTTTGAAAATTTAACCTGTACTCAATAGACATTCTTTTCCTTAAATGTTTTACCAGGAATGAAGCAAAGTCAAGTGGACGAGGTGATTTGATACCAACCATCAAGTTTCGACACTGTTCTTTGCTAAGAAATCAGCGCTGCATTGTAGCCTACCTGTGAGCATCTCTGTGTTTGCGGGGGTGGCAGGGAGCAGTGGAGGGTTCCCATCCAAGTGGGTATCAGAAATTCTTAGCATGGTCTCGCTTTTATGAGCATTCTGAATTTTCTCTTTCCACTTAAACATTTTTTTATTATGGAAAATTATAGTATTCTTAAAACTAGAGAATACTACAACCCCCCATGGAGCCATAATTGCTTCATCTTTTATGTGTCTATGCTAAACATTAGACATTTTACCACTGAATAGTTTTGTATGCATCTTTAAGAAATAATGGCCTTTGGGGTCTTTTCTCACATGACCTGTATATAATTCTCACACCTAGAGCAGTGAAGATACCTTCACAGCATCCATCCAGTCTATTATTTTCCATGTTGTCCCGAAGGTGTCCTCTAATAGTGGTTTGTTTACCTCTGGAATAAAATCAAAGTCCACGTGTTACCTTCTGGTGGCTGAGTCTTAAGCCTCTCCTGATCAAGACAGCTTTTGATCCAATACCGTATTAATGTTCTAGGTATGACCGGCTGCTTCGGATTAGAGCACTCAGGTGGGAATATGGCAGTGTCTTGCCAAGTGCTTTACGATTTCACATGTCTGCTGAAGAAGTAAGTTAGCACTCTTGTTCAGATTGTAAATTCAGAAACTGGCTGAGCTTCTGGCATTGTTTGTGGCGGTAGTGGTTTAGTCGCTAAGTCATGTCTGACTCTTGTGATCCCATGGACTGTAACCCGCCTGCCTCCTCTGTCCATGAGGATTCTCTAGGCAAAAATACTGGAGTGGGTTGCCAGTTCCTTCTCCAAGGGATCTTCCCAACCCAGGGATCGAACCCGGGTCTCCTGCATTGCAGGCAGATTCTTTACCAACTGAGCTATGAGGGAAGCCCCCTGGCGTTGTTTTGTAATAGTATTTATAGTATTTGTCTTTTTGTTTCAAAATTTGCTTTTCAGTAGTTTTTGGTCTGTTTGAGAATGGTAGGAGTAATTCTAAATGCTATATGGAAAACTGCTATTACTTAACAAAATTAAGGGTCCCGTTATATTAGCTGCTAGTGATCCATCAGTAGGATTCAAAACTGGCATTATTATTTGGAGGTTTTTCATAAAATATGTGTGTATGCATACTTTGCTTGGGGCTTCCCAGGTGGCGCTTGTGGTAAAGAACTTGCCTGCCAATGCAGGAGACGTAAGTGATGTGAGTTCTATCCTTGGGTCGGGAAGATCCCCTGGAGGAGGGCTTGGCAACCCACTCCAGTACTCTTGCCTGGATAATCCCATGGATGGAGGACCTTGGCAGGCCACAGTCCATAGGGTCACAGAGAATTGGATACCACTGAAGAGACTCAGCATGCACACACGTACTTTGCTTATCTTTGTGAATGTGTGATGAATTCTTGATTTAACTAGTCACTGAGGCACAATATTTAAGGACACAGGATTGAAGGCAAGCAAACTCGTATAGAAACCTTGGCTCTGTTTCTGTGAGATCCTAGGCAGGTGACTCCATCCCTCCCTGTGCCTAAATTTCCTCATTTACAAAGTGAAGGTCATAGCATCTGCTGCAGTGACTTCGGACACTTAACTACCTAGTTAGACCAAACTCCATAGGTTAAGACTGCCCTTACTTCAGAAGCCAGCCATGGTTTGGGGGTTCCCAGGGACACTCTCCCTTCTGACCAACTAGCTACAAATTCAGAGGTTCCCACTCCCCTTAGGTTTGAGGCTTTTAGCCTCTTGATATCATTGCAGAGAGGAGAGGGGAGCTAGAAGGAGGGCTCCGTCACCTGTGATTGATGCGTCATGGTTTGATCAATCAATGCAGCCTTTGTCATGACACTCCAGAGTTGTGTAAGCTTCCCCAGTTGACACAACATCGTGTGCCTTGTTCCACGTCAGTGTGCCTGGAGGGTGGTGTGTCCTGATCCCTCGGAGAGGAAATCAGAGCTTCACATTTGGGACCCTCCCAGACCTCCCGTTGGGTGTCTCTTCCTTTGGCTGGTTCTAATTTGTATTCCTTTCACTACAGTACAACATTTAATGTCAGGACAGTGCTTTCCTGGGTCCCGAGAGTCTTCCTGGCAAAGTATCAAACCTGAGGGAGGGGTGTATGTGTGTATGTATGCACGCACACACTTTACTAGTGAAGGTTATGAAGATGTTTTTCTGTACAGTCTTTTTGGAGTTATCTTGTTTTATCTTTCACAAAGATCTACAGTACTGGAATAGATTTTTGTGAATAATGTATGAGCCAAGTTGCATGTCTGTGGGGGCGGGTTTCTTTTGTCTTAGTCTATTTTCCTTATACCGATTTCATGCTGCTTAAATGATTGTAATTTTGTAATACTTCTTAAGTAAGTTTTCCCATTTTCTTTTTCTTTTTTCAAGCGTCTTGACTATTTTTGGCTTTTTTCATTTCCATGCAAATTTCAGACTCTTTTGTCAAGTTCAATTTTTTTTTAAACAATTGGAGTTTTGATTGAGAATGACTTGGATCTGTAGGTCAGTTAACATTATTATAATACTGAATTGTCCAGTCCTTGAAAGTGGTATATCATTCTGCATTTTTAGGTACCAATATGCAGAATGACCAATACCTACTGTTCTAGGTACCAGTGCCTCATTCATAATAGGCAATCAATAATACTTGAGTTTGGTCATAGTAATTCAAGTCAATACTTGAATGGTCATAGTAAAGATGCATGTGGGCATGTGTGCTGTTTTTGAAAGGGTTAGTGTACAGTTTCTGCAAATTTATTTTCTTACAGCTTTGTCAAATGGCCATCTTTATGTTTGCAGATGGACTGGTTCAATCGTTATAAAAAGTCCCTTGCTACCTACATGAGGTCATTGGGAGGAGACGAAGGTTTGGACATCACACAGGATATGAAACCTCCAAAAAGCCTATATATAGAAGTAAGTACACCTTTTTTAAAAATGAGTGTTTCTTTGATGCATAGAATGGGCTGAATTTTGTCCAAGGGAGGGGGTACATGAATATATACTACTGTATATAGGCATACCTTGGAGACACCATAAGTTTGGTTTCTAACTCATGAAAGTTATGCTTACACTAGTCTATTGAGTATGTGTTAGCATTATATACATATTTTATTGCTAAAAAATCCTGCTATCTGACAATGCAGGGTTGACACAAATCTTCAGTTTGTAAAAAAAAAAATAATAATAATCAATATTAGAGAAGCACAATAAAGCAAAAAGCAAATGAGAGGAAACATAAACCCAAGCCAAAACTTTTACCTCTAGGTGGTGGTGGGAATAAGATTGAACAGCTAAAATTTTTTGGCTGTACCTGTTTTAAAAGTTTTAAGTTTAGAACCATGTAAGTATTTTACATATTATTAAAACAAAATGAAATCACAGTGAAAAACCAACCCAAAACTCTGTTTGGCAGCTCCTTCAGTTTCCTTGCTGTCAGTGCTGACCTATACATATATTCAGAGATTTGCTATTTTCCTTCCTCCCCATCAGTGGACATTGGAACCAGTGGACACTGGAACCACTAGTATGCCTCAGTAAGGAATACTAAGCCTAACTACACAGAGAAGAAGCACACAGAGCCTAATACTTCCCTGTAGGTACATGTACAGTCCCCAGCTACTTGATGGTTATTTCATAATAAAAAATAATTTAGATATTATAAAACATCAGTTTTTCTTTTCAGGTGCGGTGTCTAAAAGACTACGGAGAATTTGAAGTTGAGGATGGTACTTCAGTGCTATTAAAAAAAAATAGCCAGGTATTTACTGTCTTAGGATACTTTAAATTTTGTAAGAGTGTTGAATGATGGAAATGTTGAAGTGGGTAGCTAAATAAATATCACCTTGCCATGATCATTTGTGTCATAGGCATTAAGTTTATCTTAAGATATCCTTTTATCCTTTTTCTAAAGACTTGAAGCAAACATTGTATATAGTAAGAAAGGGTTAATACCGTTGACCCTTAAACATCATGTAGGGATTCTGGGTGCAGTCAGACTGCCTGCTCCCCACAGGCTCTAGGTGCCCAGGCTTCTGTTGTGATGGCACGCAGGTTTGGTAGTTGTGGCGTGTGGGCTCTGTGGCATGTGGACTCTAGGGTTTGTGGGCAGAAGCCTTCCTCTTGATGAGACTTTGCCTCTCAGTATCACTGTAAAACTGGGGTGTGACTTAAAAGCCTCAGCTACTGTAGTGGACATTAAGAGGCTTCTAACATGTCTCAGCACATCAGAAATAAGTTTTCTATAAAATCTGTGTTATAAATCGCCTACTGTAGTGCACATTAAGAGGCTTCTAACATGTCTGAGCACATCAGAAATAAGTTTTCTATAAAATCTGTGTTACAGATCACCGACATGATGTGAACTATTAATAGGGAAACATTTTCCTACCATACAGTCCTTTATTCTTGACTCTCTGGGGCATGTTTCCCGTTGCCCAGAAATGAGAACAAATGTCTTTAGTAGACATTGGAATAACTGTTTAGTTAACAGCTCCATTGTTTTTTTGGTGTTCTCTTTTTTTTTTTTTTTTTTTTTAGATCTTCCCAACCCAGGGATCGAACCCGGGTCTCCTGCATTGCAGGCAGATTCTTTACCAACTGAGCTATGAGGGAAGCCCCCTGGCGTTGTTTTGTAATAGTATTTATAGTATTTGTCTTTTTGTTTCAAAATTTGCTTTTCAGTAGTTTTTGGTCTGTTTGAGAATGGTAGGAGTAATTCTAAATGCTATATGGAAAACTGCTATTACTTAACAAAATTAAGGGTCCCGTTATATTAGCTGCTAGTGATCCATCAGTAGGATTCAAAACTGGCATTATTATTTGGAGGTTTTTCATAAAATATGTGTGTATGCATACTTTGCTTGGGGCTTCCCAGGTGGCGCTTGTGGTAAAGAACTTGCCTGCCAATGCAGGAGACGTAAGTGATGTGAGTTCTATCCTTGGGTCGGGAAGATCCCCTGGAGGAGGGCTTGGCAACCCACTCCAGTACTCTTGCCTGGATAATCCCATGGATGGAGGACCTTGGCAGGCCACAGTCCATAGGGTCACAGAGAATTGGATACCACTGAAGAGACTCAGCATGCACACACGTACTTTGCTTATCTTTGTGAATGTGTGATGAATTCTTGATTTAACTAGTCACTGAGGCACAATATTTAAGGACACAGGATTGAAGGCAAGCAAACTCGTATAGAAACCTTGGCTCTGTTTCTGTGAGATCCTAGGCAGGTGACTCCATCCCTCCCTGTGCCTAAATTTCCTCATTTACAAAGTGAAGGTCATAGCATCTGCTGCAGTGACTTCGGACACTTAACTACCTAGTTAGACCAAACTCCATAGGTTAAGACTGCCCTTACTTCAGAAGCCAGCCATGGTTTGGGGGTTCCCAGGGACACTCTCCCTTCTGACCAACTAGCTACAAATTCAGAGGTTCCCACTCCCCTTAGGTTTGAGGCTTTTAGCCTCTTGATATCATTGCAGAGAGGAGAGGGGAGCTAGAAGGAGGGCTCCGTCACCTGTGATTGATGCGTCATGGTTTGATCAATCAATGCAGCCTTTGTCATGACACTCCAGAGTTGTGTAAGCTTCCCCAGTTGACACAACATCGTGTGCCTTGTTCCACGTCAGTGTGCCTGGAGGGTGGTGTGTCCTGATCCCTCGGAGAGGAAATCAGAGCTTCACATTTGGGACCCTCCCAGACCTCCCGTTGGGTGTCTCTTCCTTTGGCTGGTTCTAATTTGTATTCCTTTCACTACAGTACAACATTTAATGTCAGGACAGTGCTTTCCTGGGTCCCGAGAGTCTTCCTGGCAAAGTATCAAACCTGAGGGAGGGGTGTATGTGTGTATGTATGCACGCACACACTTTACTAGTGAAGGTTATGAAGATGTTTTTCTGTACAGTCTTTTTGGAGTTATCTTGTTTTATCTTTCACAAAGATCTACAGTACTGGAATAGATTTTTGTGAATAATGTATGAGCCAAGTTGCATGTCTGTGGGGGCGGGTTTCTTTTGTCTTAGTCTATTTTCCTTATACCGATTTCATGCTGCTTAAATGATTGTAATTTTGTAATACTTCTTAAGTAAGTTTTCCCATTTTCTTTTTCTTTTTTCAAGCGTCTTGACTATTTTTGGCTTTTTTCATTTCCATGCAAATTTCAGACTCTTTTGTCAAGTTCAATTTTTTTTTAAACAATTGGAGTTTTGATTGAGAATGACTTGGATCTGTAGGTCAGTTAACATTATTATAATACTGAATTGTCCAGTCCTTGAAAGTGGTATATCATTCTGCATTTTTAGGTACCAATATGCAGAATGACCAATACCTACTGTTCTAGGTACCAGTGCCTCATTCATAATAGGCAATCAATAATACTTGAGTTTGGTCATAGTAATTCAAGTCAATACTTGAATGGTCATAGTAAAGATGCATGTGGGCATGTGTGCTGTTTTTGAAAGGGTTAGTGTACAGTTTCTGCAAATTTATTTTCTTACAGCTTTGTCAAATGGCCATCTTTATGTTTGCAGATGGACTGGTTCAATCGTTATAAAAAGTCCCTTGCTACCTACATGAGGTCATTGGGAGGAGACGAAGGTTTGGACATCACACAGGATATGAAACCTCCAAAAAGCCTATATATAGAAGTAAGTACACCTTTTTTAAAAATGAGTGTTTCTTTGATGCATAGAATGGGCTGAATTTTGTCCAAGGGAGGGGGTACATGAATATATACTACTGTATATAGGCATACCTTGGAGACACCATAAGTTTGGTTTCTAACTCATGAAAGTTATGCTTACACTAGTCTATTGAGTATGTGTTAGCATTATATACATATTTTATTGCTAAAAAATCCTGCTATCTGACAATGCAGGGTTGACACAAATCTTCAGTTTGTAAAAAAAAAAATAATAATAATCAATATTAGAGAAGCACAATAAAGCAAAAAGCAAATGAGAGGAAACATAAACCCAAGCCAAAACTTTTACCTCTAGGTGGTGGTGGGAATAAGATTGAACAGCTAAAATTTTTTGGCTGTACCTGTTTTAAAAGTTTTAAGTTAAGAACCATGTAAGTATTTTACATATTATTAAAACAAAATGAAATCACAGTGAAAAACCAACCCAAAACTCTGTTTGGCAGCTCCTTCAGTTTCCTTGCTGTCAGTGCTGACCTATACATATATTCAGAGATTTGCTATTTTCCTTCCTCCCCATCAGTGGACATTGGAACCAGTGGACACTGGAACCACTAGTATGCCTCAGTAAGGAATACTAAGCCTAACTACACAGAGAAGAAGCACACAGAGCCTAATACTTCCCTGTAGGTACATGTACAGTCCCCAGCTACTTGATGGTTATTTCATAATAAAAAATAATTTAGATATTATAAAACATCAGTTTTTCTTTTCAGGTGCGGTGTCTAAAAGACTACGGAGAATTTGAAGTTGAGGATGGTACTTCAGTGCTATTAAAAAAAAATAGCCAGGTATTTACTGTCTTAGGATACTTTAAATTTTGTAAGAGTGTTGAATGATGGAAATGTTGAAGTGGGTAGCTAAATAAATATCACCTTGCCATGATCATTTGTGTCATAGGCATTAAGTTTATCTTAAGATATCCTTTTATCCTTTTTCTAAAGACTTGAAGCAAACATTGTATATAGTAAGAAAGGGTTAATACCGTTGACCCTTAAACATCATGTAGGGATTCTGGGTGCAGTCAGACTGCCTGCTCCCCACAGGCTCTAGGTGCCCAGGCTTCTGTTGTGATGGCACGCAGGTTTGGTAGTTGTGGCGTGTGGGCTCTGTGGCATGTGGACTCTAGGGTTTGTGGGCAGAAGCCTTCCTCTTGATGAGACTTTGCCTCTCAGTATCACTGTAAAACTGGGGTGTGACTTAAAAGCCTCAGCTACTGTAGTGGACATTAAGAGGCTTCTAACATGTCTCAGCACATCAGAAATAAGTTTTCTATAAAATCTGTGTTATAAATCGCCTACTGTAGTGCACATTAAGAGGCTTCTAACATGTCTGAGCACATCAGAAATAAGTTTTCTATAAAATCTGTGTTACAGATCACCGACATGATGTGAACTATTAATAGGGAAACATTTTCCTACCATACAGTCCTTTATTCTTGACTCTCTGGGGCATGTTTCCCGTTGCCCAGAAATGAGAACAAATGTCTTTAGTAGACATTGGAATAACTGTTTAGTTAACAGCTCCATTGTTTTTTTGGTGTTCTCTTTTTTTTTTTTTTTTTTTTTAACATTTCATAGTTGTAAGACTTAAAAAATTCAGTTAAGTTAGACATCAGTCCTTGGTCCACGGGCCTTCATGACTGGTTGGCAGGAGTTTGTTTGGTTGTGGGTCCCACGTGAGGCCTTGAGTTTGTGAAGAACTGTCAGGCACACGTTGCTGCTGAAGTGGCATCCACTTCCTTGAGTACTTGCCATACTCTCTCCTTCAGTTCACCTTCTAGAGTTCTCTACACTGCACTTTCTAATGCACTATTTTTCATTTTTACTCAAGTATCTATGTCTGTTTAGTCTTTGAGATTTTTCTTTGGTCACCTGTGAGTTTGAAAAGTCTTCCTGCCTCACTCCCTGCACCTCTCTGCCCCAGAATTTAGTAAATGTTCCCTTCTGTATTAAGCATTGCTGTTTGGGAGGGGATGAGACCAGGAGATGCCGTTCCACCTCAGAATGAGAGCAGTGTGCTCTCTGGAGACATGGAGGATGAGCTTTAGCTGGGCACCATCTTCCTCACACACAGCGTGTGGCCAGCATCCATGGGTTACAAAGACTTCATCCTTGAAAAATATGGGAGAAGAGTTGCACTGTTAGTAGAGGAATGACTGTTCAGACATAGATCCTCAAGAGGTTTAATGGAGAAGACACTCCTTCCGTTTGCCTTCTTAGTGAACTATTGCCACATCCCTTGTGGTCTGTGGCCCAGATCACCTACCTGGCTTTCCGGTGCATAAATCTAAAAATGCAAACACTAAGGAAAATACCTACTAGAATTCAGAAGTCTTTAGTTTAAATTTAACTTAAGCAAAGTATGAATTTGTTTTTAAAATTCAAATTTTAGTACAGCTCTGCTACTGCTACTGCTAAGTCACTTCAGTCGTGTCCGACTCTGTGTGACCCCATAGACGGCAGCCCACCAGGCTCCCCCATCCCTGGGATTCTCCAGGCAAGAACACTGGAGTGGGTTGCCATTTCCTTCTCCAATGCATGAAAGAGAAAAGTGAAATTGAAGTCACTCAGTCTGTCCGACTGTTAGCGACCCCATGGACTGCAGCCCACCAGGCTACTCCGTCCATTGGATTTTCCAGGCAAGAGTACTGGGGTGGGGTGCCATTCAGTTGATGAAAATAGCAAATACTTAAGCTTAGCTTTTAACTACTTCACTGGTGCAGTTTGAAGTATTCAGCATGCATTGCTGCTTTTTAATGACACAACATGTAATTTAAAATAATGCTCTTCATTCCTCTCTCTTCCTCCCCCNGCAGCCCACCAGGCTACTCCGTCCATTGGATTTTCCAGGCAAGAGTACTGGGGTGGGGTGCCATTCAGTTGATGAAAATAGCAAATACTTAAGCTTAGCTTTTAACTACTTCACTGGTGCAGTTTGAAGTATTCAGCATGCATTGCTGCTTTTTAATGACACAACATGTAATTTAAAATAATGCTCTTCATTCCTCTCTCTTCCTCCCCCTACCCCTCAGCACTTTTTACCTCGGTGGAAGTGTGAGCAGCTGATTAGACAAGGCATTCTGGAGCACGTGCTGTCATGACCCCTGCCGGATGGCTGCTAAGACTCCCTCCTGGTGTGAGACTGTACCCGACCAAAGTCACTTCTCCACCTCCCCAAGGCCCACTGCTTTTTGGTCCTAAAATTGAGACATTCTTTAATCAGGAATGCTTGGCGGAGGAATATGGTTTCTTTTTTTCTTTTTTCTTTTCATTTGGATGTTAGTTTCTTTTTTATTTCATTTCTGAATATAATTCCATTACCTTCCATGGTAAACATGTTTGTGAATCTATGTTGCATGTTTGTACTTTGAAGTATCAGTTCTCAAAAGAGAATTTGCACTCTGGCCGAACAGAGCCTCCAAAGACATCCACCCTGCTGTCCACATCTCTAGAGTGAAGTCTAAGATCAGGGTTCTAGCAGATGCTGTGCCTAAAGAGAATGCTTCCCAGCTAGTATACAGCCATCTTCTCATTCTGTCCTCACAACATGCAAGAAGTTTGATTTTGTATTGTATTATGTTCATCTCTTTTAGACATTGAGGAAGTGTTTCACCTGGATGTATAGGGAGGTGCCTCTTGTACTGTTGCTGGAAGTGTGCATTGTGCAAGCCAGGGAGCTGAATTTCTGAAGTTTGTGTTTCCAAATCATACGGGCAGGTGGAGCTGGTGGTCTCTAAAGAACACAATGGATTTTGCCCATTTCCAGCAGTGGTGGCTGGTCTGGCTCGTACCTATCTGCAAGCTTGTGTCACAGGAAGTCCATTTTGGAAAGGGAAATTGAGATTGGGGCTAGGAAAGGAATTTTGTGCAATTTCCCCCTAAGAGTCACATTGACCAAAAAGTCACATGAAGCNTATCCCACTTTGTGGCTTGGCTTGACTTGTCTTACTCATTTTCTTTAACAATCTTTTGAATAAAGTAGACATTTGGTTTTGACAAAATCAAATTCATTCATTTGTTTTTTCTGCTTTGGATCATATGTAAGAAATTTTTTTTCCAGCCAACGGTCTCAAAACTTTTCTTTATGTAGGAGTGTTACACTTTTAGGTTCTACACTGAAGTCTATGATCTATTTTGACTCAGTTTTTTACATGGTGTAAGGTGTGGGTGCAAGGTCACAGCAGGGGTTGAGGGGGATAATATGGATATTCAACTCCTCCAGTACCTTTTTCCTCATAAAGCACTAATGAATGGTTTGCTGTGCCAAGCACACTCTTCACAAAATACCCCATGGGGCTGGGCTGCACCCTAGGCATGGAGTTCGCCCACCCCTGTACCTTTCCTTGACCTCAGACATGGTTTCATTTTATCTGCTTCCTTTGGATTTAATTTGCTCTTTTTCTAGTTATTCAAGGTGGAAGTTGAGGTCACTGGTTGGAATAGTTGTAGAAATTGTGTTACCTGATTTGCTCCAAATTTCTGCTTTTTCTTATTTATCTTGGCTGTGCTGAGTCCTTTGCTTTTCATATGAAATTTAGGATCAGCTTGTCAATTTCTATCGAAAACAGAACTGCTAGTATTTTAGATTGGAACTACACTGAATCTGTGTATCAATTTGGGGAGAATTCACATCCTAACAATATTGAACTTTTCAGCCCATAGCCCAGTTATTTTTGTCTTCTTCCTTTTCTTTCAGTAATACTTTGTAGTTTTCAGTATACAAGCCTATCATATCACTTGCCNTGAATCTGTGTATCAATTTGGGGAGAATTCACATCCTAACAATATTGAACTTTTCAGCCCATAGCCCAGTTATTTTTGTCTTCTTCCTTTTCTTTCAGTAATACTTTGTAGTTTTCAGTATACAAGCCTATCATATCACTTGCCAGCATTTCATAGTTTTGATGCTGTTGGAAACAGCATTGTAAGTTTCAAATTCTAATAGTTTATAAATAAAAATACAATTGACATCTATTTGTGTCCTGGACCCTTGCTGAACTCACTTATGAGTTCTAATAGCTCTTGTGGATTATACCATGGCCATCGTTCCTGGAACTAAAAGTTCACTCCTCCCTTTCTAGTCTGGATGCCGTTTATTTCTTGCCCAATTGCCCTGCCTAGAACCTTCTGGAGAGTATTGAATCAAAGCGGTCTGAACAGAAGTCCCTATCTTGTTCCTGATCTTAGGTAGCAAGCTCTCGGTCTTCTACCATTAAGTATAGTTTCAGTTCAGTTCAGTTCAGTCGCTCAGCCGTGTCCGACTCTTTGCGACCCCATGAATCGCAGCACGCCAGGCCTCCCTGTCCATC
>SJYX01020183.1:96767-148935 GCA_006410675.1 Oreotragus oreotragus
TTTCTCACTTCCACTGTATAATCATAAGGGATTTGATTTAGGTTATACCTGAATGGTCTAGCGGTTTTCCCTACTTTCTTCAATTTCAGCCTGAATTTGGTAATAAGGAGTTCATGATCTGAGCCACAGTCAGCTCCTGGTCTTGTTTTTGTTGATTGTATAGAGCTTCTCCCTTTTGCTGCAGAGAATATAATCAATCTGATTTTGGTGTTGACCATCTGGTGATGTCCATGTGTAGAATCTTCTCGTGTTGTTGGAAGAGGGTGTTTGCTATGACCAGTGCATTTTCTTGGCAAAACTCTTATTAGTCTTTGCCCTGCTTCATTCCGTATTCCAAGGCCAAATTTGCCTGTTACTCCAGGTGTTTCTTGACTTCCTACTTTTGCATTCAAGGCCCCTATAATGAAAAGGACATCTTTTTTGGGTGTTAATTCTAAAAGGTCTTGTAGATCTTCATAGAACCGTTCAACTTCAGCTTCTTCAGCATTACTGGTTGGGGCATAAAGTTGGATTACCATGATATTGAATGGTTTGCCTTGGAAACAAACAGAGCTCATTCTGTCATTTTTGAGATTGCATCCAGGTACTGCATTTCGGACTCTTTTGTTGACCATGATGGCTACTCCATTTGTTCTGAGGGATTCCTGCCCGCAGTAGTAGATATAATGGTCATCTGAGTTAAATTCACCCATTTCAGTCCATTTTAGTTCACTGATTCCTAGAATGTCGACGTTCACTCTTGCCATCTCCTGTTTGACCACGTCCAGTTTGCCTTGATTCATGGACCTGACATTCCAGGTTCCTATGCAATATTGCTCTTTACAGCATCGGACCTTGCTTCTATCACCAGTCACATCCACAGCCGGGTATCGTTTTTGCTTTGGCTTCATCCCTTCATTCTTTCTGGAGTTATTTCTCTACTGATTTCCAGTAGCATATTGGGCACCTACTGACCTGGGGAGTACCTCTTTCAGTATCCTATCATTTTGCCTTTTCATACTGTTCATGGGATTCTCAAGGCAAGAATACTGAAGTGGTTTGCCATTCCCTTCTCCAGTGGACCACATTCTGTCATACCTCTCCACCATGACCTGCCCTTCTTGGGTTGCCCCGCGGGCATGGCTTAGTTTCATTGAGTTAGACAAGGCTGTGGTCCTAGTGTGATTAGACTGACCAGTTTTCTATGAGTATGGTTTCAGTGTGTCTGCCCTCTGATGCCCTCTTGCAACACCTACCATCTTACTTGGGTTTCTCTTACCTTGGGCTTGGGGTATCACTTCACAGCTACAAAGCACAGCTGCTGCTCCTTACCTTGGATGAGGGGTATCTCCTCCCGCCGCCCTTCCTGATCTTCAGCGTGGGATGGCTCCTCTAGGCCCTCCTGCGCCTGCACAGCCACCACTCCTTGGACGTGGGGTTGCTCTTCCCGGCCACTGCCCCTGGCCTTGGGTGTGGGGTTGCTCCTCCTGGTTGCCGCCCTGGTCTCGGGCGTAGCTCTGAGTTTTTTGTGGATGCCCATTATCTGGTTAAGGAAGTTCCCGTCTATTCCTGGTTCACCTGAGATTTTATCAGGAATGGATGTTGGAATTTGTGTTTTCATTTTCTGTATCTGTTGAGATGATCATATAGTTTCTGTCTTTTAGTTTATTAGGGCCAGTAAACTTTATCTTGGACTGCACTCCACATAGTCTCATTCACAGCTGCTCAGTGCTCAGTTGTACAAAAGCAGGCCACGGGGCCAGCTTTCACCCAGAGCATGAAGTTTGCCAACCCCTGTTCTATTCCTTAACTTCTACAGTGATGTTTAATATTTCTTTTCTTCTGCTTACTCTAGGTTTAATTTGCTCTTTTTCTGTGGTGGAAGCTGAAGTCACTAATCTGAGACCTCTGTTTTATAATCCAGTTACATAGTGCTATTAATTTCCCCCTAAGTACTGCTTTCCACCCCCACAAATTTTAATGTTTCATTTTCAGTCAATTCTAAATCTTTCTTTGCTTGTACATCAGTTTCCAAGTATCTGGGACTTTTCAGATGTCATTTTGGCCTTGAATTCTAATTTAGAAGAACCTACTTTTAAAAAAGAATTTTTTGAAATTTTATTGGAGTATAGCTGTTAGTTTCAAATGTACAGCAAAATGATTTAGTTATACATATATCCATTCTTCTTCAGATTCTTTTCCCATATAGATTATTACAGAATATTGAGTTCCTTGTGCTATGCAGTAGTTGTCTATTTATTTTATGTATCTTAGTGTGCGTATGTTAATCCCAAGCTCCTAATTATCCCTCCCAACCACATTTCCCCTTTGGTAGTCCTAAACTTGTTTCTGAAATCCGTGAGTCTGTTTCTGCTTTGTAGGTAAGTTCGCTTGTGTCCTTTTTTAGGTGAGATTCTATGTATGAACGGTATCAATAACGGTGCTTGTCTTTCTCTGACTTAGTATGACCCTCTCTAGGTCCATCATGTTGCTGCAGACGGCACTGTCTGCTCTTTACTGTGGCTGAGTAATATTCCACTGTATACATGTACTCATCTTCATCCCTCTGGTGACAGATGTTTAGGTGGTTTCCACGTCTTGTCTATTGTAAATGGTGCTACAGAGAATGGATACAGGTATGGCTGAGCCCCTTAGCTGTGCACCTGAAACCATCACAATATTGCTAATAGGCTATACTCCAATATAAAACAGGTTAAAAAAATAAAAGTCAACTACACAGGAAAAAAAAAACAATAAGCTGGTTGCAGAGTAGAACATTCATGTGTAGACAACTTTAACTTTTAAAAGCAGCTGGACGAAATAAATATGGATCTGTGAAAACCAGGATATATGGAATAAATATGTCAAGCTTTCCTACCATTTACTAACTCATTAATTGTTCTCTAAAAAAATGGTACAATTGGCAGCAGAACACTGAAAAAGCAAGGAGATGATGTTCCTGACTTTGGAACTTCAGGCTTTTCATCCTTTGTTTAACTCCTCTGAAGGTCATTAACAAGAGTATTTCTTTAATCCCTGGCCATGCTTTGCCACTCTGCATATTTATTGTAGGTTTATAGATGTTCATAATGTCCTTGCTTAACAACTATCATAGGAAGCAAATTCTGTTCACCTCAAATATTGTGCTTACTCCCCATCAATCAGGGCCCAGGTCATGTCACAGCCCCTTCTACAGCTGTCCTCTCCTGACCACACTAGCTCACATCCACACAACTCCTAAATTCCTGCAACTCTCTGGTATCACTGAAAATTCAAAACTTACCCCTTGAGATTGTTATTTATATATATAAAACATATAAAATACAGTAGGTAAGAGATATGTAAAATATATAAAAAGTATATAGAGTCCCATGAAATGAATTCCATTGAATTAATTCCAGATGACTTGGTGTATTTTTTCTTGTCCTCCACTTGTACAATATTCATCTGAAATTCAATTACTATTATTAGAACTGCAAGAAATAGAGGAATAGGATCTCACCTCCTGGAGTTCCCATGTCAGTACTTTCATCCACATTCCCTGGACTCTTGCTCCCTGGAGCTCTCCTTTCTCTTTGGTCTCCAACCTTTTTATTCTTTTTACAGGTTTTTCTACAATACTTCCCTTTACCTTTTTTTGAACTATGCTTTGTTCTTCACTTGTGCACTCTTTCTCAGAAGCCCAAGTGCACACACAGGTTCCCAACCAGCTCTGTGTTAGGCGCCGCTTTACTGGCCTGTCTCTGACACATTTTCATATTCCACAATACTACCGCATGCCAGGAGAGGCAACTGTGCCTGTCTGCTTCTCATTTTGACCCACATCACACTACAATGAAGCAAAACAAAGGGTCGCAGATAGACCATGTGATGGCTTAAGATGCTGGCCTTTCCTAGAGCCATTTTGAACAAATTGTTTCCTGCTGTCAAAATAATCATACTACCCAAAGCACTCTGCAGATTGAATGCATCACCTTAACAATGGTGTTTTTCACAGAACAAGAACAAAAAATTTTACGGTGTGTATGGGAATAAAAGACCCCAAATAACCAAACAATCTTCAGAAAGAAAAGCAAGAGCTGACAGAATCAGGTTCCCTGACTTCAGACTATACTACAAGCTAAAGTAATCAAGACACTGGTGAAGTAGCTCAGTCGTGTCTGACTCTTTGTGACCCCGTGGACTTGTAGCCCGCCAGGCTCCTCCGTCCATGGGATTCTCCAGGCAAGAATACTGGAGTGGGTTGCCATTTCCTTCTCCAGGGGATCTTCCCAACCCAGGGATCGAACCCAGGTCTCCTGCATTGCAGGCAGATGCTTTATCCTCTGAGCCACCAGGGAAGCCACCAAGACACTGGTTCTGGAAGAAAAACAGAAATAAATTGCATGTATCAATGGAACAACATACAAAGTCCAGAGAGAAACCGACGCACCTATGGTCAAGTAATCTAGGACAAAGGCATTAAGACTATAAATGGAGAAAAGACAGCCTCTTCAATAAGTGGTGCTGATGAAACTGGACAGTTCCATGCATAATAATGAAATTACAACATTTCCTAACACCACACAAAAAATAAACTCCAAATGGATTAAAGACCTAAATATATGGACAGACCCTACAAAACTCTTAACATAGGCAGAACACTCTGACATAAATCACAGCATTATCTTTTTGACCCAGCTCTAAGCAAATGGGATCTAGTTAAACTTAAAAGTTTCTGCACAGCACAAGTATTCATAAACAAGACAAAAGAAAACCCACAGAATAGGGACAATATTGGGAAATGATACAACTGACCAGGAATTAATCTCCAAAATATTCAAACAGCTCAAGAAGCTCAATATCAAAATACAAACAACCCAATCAAAAAACGAGTGTAAGATCTAAATAGACTTTTCTCTAAAGAATACCTACAGAGGACCAAAAAGCACATGAAAGGATGCTCCACATCACTAATTGTTAGAGATCCAGAAATACTACACTGAGGTTATTATTTCACACGAATCAGAATAGCCACCATCAAAAAGTCTACAAACAATAAATGGCTGGAGACTGTAGAAAAGGGAACCGTCCTACACTGTTGATGGAGATGTAAGTAGGTACAGCCACTGTGGAGAACAGTATGCAGGTTTCTTAAAAAACTAAGTACAGAGTTGCCATATGATTCGGCAATCCCACTCCTGGGCATATATCTGGAGAAAACCATAATTCAAACAGACATGCACCTCAGTGTTCCAAGTTGGGAAAGGAGCAGTCAAGGCTGTATATTGTCACCCTGTTTATTGAACTCACATGCCAGGCTGGAGGAAGCACAAGCAGAAATCAAGACTGCCGTGAGAAACATCAATAACCTCAGATATGCAGATGACACCACCCTTATGGCAGAAAGCAAAGAGGATCTAAAGAGCCTCTTGATAAAAGGGAAAGAGGAAAGTGAAAAAGCTGGCTTGAAACTCAACATTGAAAAAACTAAGATCATGGCATCCAGTCCCATCACTTCATGGCAGATAGATGGGGAAACAATGGAAACAGTGACATATTTTATTTGGGGGGCCTCCAAAATCACTTCAGACGGTGACTGCAGTCATGAAATTAAAATATGCTTGCTCCCTGGGAGAAAAGCTATGACCAACCTAGACAGCATATTAAAAAGCAGAGACATTACTTTGCCAACAAAGGTCTGTCTAGTCAAAGCTATGGTTTTTCCAGTAATCATGGATGGATGGGAGAGTTGGACCATCAAGAAAGCTGAGCACCGAAGAACTGACGCTTTTGAACCCTGGTGCTGGAGAAGACTCTTGAGAGTCCCTTGGACTTCAAGGAGATCCAACCAGTCCATCCTAAAAGAAATCAGTCCTGAATAATCATTGGAAGGACTGATGCTGAAGCTGAAGCTCCAGTATTTTTGCCACCTGATGCGAAGAACTGACTCATTTGAAGAGACCCTGATGCTGGGAAATTTGAAGGTAGGAGGAGAGGGGGATAACAGAGGATGAGATGGTTGGATGGCATCAATGGACATGAGTTTAAGTAAACTCCAGGAGTTAGTGATGGACAGGGAGGCCTTGTGTGCTGCAGTCCATGGGGTCACAAAGAGTTGGACACGACTGATTGACTGAACTGAATTTATTAACTAAATTAAAGCAATACTGTTCATATTAGTAACAAGAAATTTTTCTGCTTGCATAAAGCTTATATCAGAATGTGTAAGCCCACTGATAGTTAACAGTAAAATAAACCAATACCTATTTATTTATTAAAACAAGTGTTAATCAGCATGTTACTGAAAGAGTACATGAGGTTTGGCTGCTCACTGCTCTAAAGCCAATAAACAGGCCAGGCTGGCAGAAAGGAAAGTGTGCTTTATTTTAGATGCTGGCAGCTGCGAGGAGCGGAGCGGTGGACGTCTGTCCAACACCATTCCCACCACTGACATACGAGGGGTGAGAGCTTTTATAGACACAGGGTGGGTGGAGGGCTGGGAATGGGGGAGACGGGTTACATGCAGAAACAGCACAGTCAGCTCTGACAGTCATCTTGAAATTGGTCATCCGGGTCTGAGCAGCGCCATCTTGCTGTAAGTAGAGTCAGTCTTCAGGTCCAGGGTCCGCGTGTTCCCATCTCTTTGTGGCCAGTTCTCCGAATGGTGGCAGCTCGTGTCCTGGGTCCAGTCGGGTCGTCATGTAGGTAACTCCGCCTGATGTTTTGGTGTCTGTAAGACAGCTCACGGGGTGCGGCTCAGAATCTTCTCTACAGACCTGGAGAAAGAACTAAAGGTGTCCTTGACGATGCTTAGTGACAGCATTACTATTGTTTAGTCTCCGTTGACTGTTTTCCTTTGTTTCTGCATTTCTCTTTTCTCTGATTAAACTTACCTTTTGACAGAAACTTTCCACAGACAGAAGGCAGGCAGAGGACATGCTGGGGGAGGGGGCCTAAGACGACAGGGTCCTGCTCTGTTTCAAGCACAGACATACATTCAAGGAAAGATTAAAACAAGTGAATGAACTCAGCAAGCAGAAATCTGGCCTTTTACCAAGAACACTGCCTCTCGAAGTTCTGGTATCAGAGGCGTGGCCTGTCTGGTGACATCTCTCTTAACTGTCACGGGATCCTGTCTGCAGACACGTAGCATGACCATGTGCTCTCTGAATAAGGACTTGCAAGAATGGCTACACATGGGTTTTACCAAATATTTTATTTTTAATTAAAAATTTTTGGTTTTAATATTTGTAATTTATTTATCATAATATTTGGCTGGTGCCAGTCTAGCACAAGGGATATTCTAGGTGTGGCATGTGGGATCTAGTTCTCTGATCAGAGAATGGACCTGGGTCCCCTGCATTGCAAGTGCAGACTATTAGCCCCTAGACTGCCAGGGAAGTCCCTACCATGTCCTTTCATCACTGTCGACCTCCCTGGGAAGAGGTGGGAATAAAACAACAGGAGAAGATCCTACAATGCATTGATTAATTCATTAATCAAAAAAAATTCAAATTTTAAGGGAAAACATAGCATGTCCTCTGTCTGCCTCCTGTCTGTATCTGAGTCCCAAAGAGTACATTTAACAAGAGAAGTGAAAACATGTCAAAGAAGACAAAACAATAACTTAGCAATTAAACAAAGTCAAAGACTATGTTCCTCAAGGGCTGTAGATGATATTCCTGTGTGTGTAATGGATAGTCCCCAAGGATCATCCTCTTCCTTTCTCCCTTCCTTCCTCCTTTCCCACCATACATGGGAATCTGTACCTCTAACCTCTACACAGAAATCTGTATCTCTAGGAGAGAAGCCACAGAAGTTATCTCCTACCTTCCCTCTTTGTATACACAGAAAACTTTATCTGACATACATAATCCACCAGGACCTGATGCTCACCACTCTGTTTGACCTTCTGTGGCAAAAAAGCCCCCAAAGAGTAGACATATCTCATAGATATGTTATACCTGAATTAGGCGGCTATATACGACAACGATCAGAACATTGCAAATCAACTATACTGCAATGTAACATCGGCATGATATTAAAGAGACGGAAAAAGAAGGAGTGCCTTCTTTACTCCTCCCGACTTCCCTGTCAGGCTTAGGCCCCACTGCTGGACCGGGAAGAGTCTGACACAGCCTGGCAGGGCGCCCTTCACTGAACCTTTTTTAAACATCTACTGTCTGCTATGTTCTGGCTCGGACCAGACTCCCCAGCAGGATCCAGGCCTCCAGGGACTTGGGAACAAATATTGCGTGCCCTGGTGCTGGGCATCCCAGCTCAAGCCTCCTTTCTGGAGTGCAGCCTCCTAGGCACCTGAGCACACTCAGCAGCGTTCTGTGCACCCAGCAGGAATTGGTCCGGGGAGTGTGTGTGTGTGTATGTGTGTGATGCTTTACGGGGGAAAAATAGTGAACACAAGCCCTTAAGTGTTTGCTCAGGTACAATTCACTCTAATCCACAGCCCAGGATTCTGACTTTCCCAGGAACCAGAGATGTGCTTTAAAAAGTGCAGTCGCCTGTAAACATTTCCTGTAACTACAACTGGATCAAAGAGGCTGACCAGCACCTCTAATTCACAAGGCCTGGGGTTTCTGTTAATGACAGCTGCCCTCAGGAAAACTCCCAGGGTGGGGGGTTGCAGAAATAAATTCCAAACACAACAGAGTTTCAAGAAGCCAATAAATTCTCCTCACATCCTTTCATGTAAAGGAAACAAGAAAAAAATTTAATAAAAGCAAACCTCCACCACAGGAATAGATGCACAGCATCCCTAACTGCTGCAGGAAAGCCAATCAAAACAACAATGGTGAAATCAAACCCCACCGGTCAGACTGTCATCCTCACGAGCCTACAAACAAAGGCAGGAGAGAGCTGGCACGTGAGGTAACCCCACTACACGTTCCGTCGAAACAGACATTGACAACAGCCACGAGAAAGCACAGCCTCCGAACGTCAAGGAAAAAAACCTCTTAAGAGAGCCAGTCCTAGTGTTGCAGCCACGCGTTCCGCGAAACAAACTCACTCGGGACAATGCAGATAGCGGAGTGCAGTTTATTACACCGGCAGGCCCAAGGCAGACTCTTAGCCAAGGACCCCAGTCAGTTTTTGTGAAAACCTTATATACCTTAAGTGTACCTGCTCAAACCCACCTCCCCAAATTCTCTGAAAATAGTCTGAACAAAGGAAAAGAAAGATACAATCAAAGTTAACCCATGATTCATATGCCTTAAGCCTATAACAGTGGACAATTATCAATAGGCCTATGGTCATATCCCAATAAGCACAATAGAATTTACGATTCTATTCAGTTACACAGATAATTAGGGTATTCCTTTAGGTGACAGAGTCTAGGTACGAGCCCTGGAGGTCTTCCATCCGGGGGTCTGGTTTTCCAGTTGGTATGTCGTTTCCATAGGACTGGGCACATAGCTCAAAGTCCACAGCCCGGCCCAAGAGGGAGTCCTGCTTTCAAGATGGAGCCTGTTCTGTCTGCTTCCTCCTTCACTAGCATCAGACATCTACATACCTGGGCCAATACCCGGAGAAAGTCATCATTCAATAAAATCACGTGCAGCCCAACATTCACTGCAGCTCCACTTGAAACAGCCAAAACAGAACCTGCAAAATGTCCACTGACAGATTAAAGATTAAAGAAGACGTGTTACATACAGACAATGGACCGTCACTCAGCCATGAAAAAGCACCACTGAAATTATGAAATTATGCCCCTGTTTGCTAGGAGGATGGAACCTTGAAGGATCATACACTAAGTGAAATCAGCCAGACTGATTTCTGAAAGGAAGACAACAGCCTTTGATGTCCCTTGTAGGAAAAATTTTAAAAGAGACACAAAGGAACTAAGTCACAACCCAAAAAGGGACTGAAAATTCACACACAGAGGGTTCCCGTAAAAAAAGAAAGGGCAGGGATGAGTTCAGAGGTAGGGACTTACATATACACAGAAACCTGTAGCTGTCATAGATAATCCAAAGGGACTACCTCTTTCCTTCCTTCCATATATACACAGAAAACCGCAGCTGTCATAGACGCTCGAGAAGGACCTGATGTTCACCAAGTGGAACTTTGCTTGAGCTTCTGCAATAATCTCTATGGCAAAAGAATTCAAAAAGGAACAGATACACTGTATATATGTGTGTGTGTGTGTGTGTGTGATAACTGAATCAGGCAGTTGTACACTAATAGCAAGCACAAAACTGCAAATTGACTGTACTCTGACATAGCTTCAGCATGAGATTAAAGAAAACAAAAAGAAAAAAATCAATGCCTAATTTATTCCCTGCAGCCTCCTTGATTTGGGCTGCTACCCCATCCCTGGAGCCTGAGCCGGCTTGTGTCTCATGTGTGAACTGGGGTGGGGCTGAGAATACAGCCAAACTATTAAAACAAAAGATGGGTAACCCTGTGATTTTGACCCCGTAAGGTAAAATAGCAAAGACTGGGAATCAAGCTAATTGTAGAAGCACAATTAAATTGATGAAGACTATGGGGTACGTGTACATAATGCAGCATTGCTCAACCACAGAGAAAATAGGAACTAAGGCCAAGGCTGGCACAGGAGAGAAAGCAGAGATGATCACTCCACGTGAAGTAAGGGACACAGAAAGAGACAAGTATCAGTATCATATGATGTCACCTCTAGGTGTCATCTAAAGATGGACACCATGGAACTTCTTGTCCGGGGACAGAGCCTCACAGACTTAGAAAAGAAACTTCTAATCAGCAAGATATAAAGATGTGGGGCATGGAGAAATGAGTTGCTTCAGACTAATATACGCACACTATTAGTTATAAAATAAAAGACCAGGACCCAGTGTGTAACACAAGGACATTTACTCCACACTCTGTAATAACCTATATGGAAAAAACTCAATATGTACTAATAGAGTGAAACTAGCTGTGAGAGAAGGAAAAAAACCACTCACAAGGCTGTAATTCACATATATACTCCGGTTCAAATGATGAGATTAAAAACAGAAAAAGCAAAAAAGCAATGCTGACTCTGTCTCCCTGAGGACATAGTGACCTGGGCTGGTGTCACCCCTGGAGCCTGATTAGCTTGGGTCCCAAGGCTGGAGTCTCCTGGGGCTGAGGGCGCTGGGAGCATGTGGCAGGCAGTGTGCTCCCACAGTGAATCTGGAGTGCCTGCTGCCCTCCAGATGCACGTGGGATAATTTAAGGGATTGGAATTAACATATACACATTAATATATATCATACAGATAATCAAAAAGTACTTAACGAATAGCATAGAGAAGTTTATTGAACACACTATGATCATCTGTAAGTGAAAATGAAACTAAAAAATGTCTATGTATTAATATAACTGAATCAAGTTCCTGTACATCTGAAACAAGCACAACATTAGAAATCAATTATATTCCAGTAGAAAATAACAAGGAAATTACAGTTTAAAAAAAAAAAAGCTGTGGCATGAAGAAGTGCTGCCGCCTTGTGGCCCTTTTCTGTAACAACACCATGAAGAGCTGCGCTGCTGGTGGGCACATTCACAAGGATTCAAGGTCTGTAAGTTAGTTGTCAACTGAAAAATATAGTCACACCTGAAAGTAGAAAGTTATTTTACTTGGTGGGAATATTTACAACTCCAAGCCTGGGAGACAGCATCTTAGTAGCTCTGAGAAAACTGCTCCAAGGAGGCAGGAGGGGGAATCAGGCTATATACAAGTTTGCAACTAAGGGAGCAGGCAGTCTGAACAGCAAAGATCAGATATCAAGTTAGGGAATCGCTTCAGTCGTGTCCGACTCTGTGCGACCCCATAGAAGGCAGCCCCACCAGCATCCCCCGTCCTTGGGATTCTCCAGGCAAGAACACTGGAGTGGGTTGCCATTTCCTTCTCCAACGCATGANGCAAGGGCGGGGGGCGGGGCGGGGGTGGGCAGCATCCGCTGGATCTGAGTTTTGGAAGCCCTTTTTAATTTATTTTTTAATTGAAGGATAACTGCTTTAAAGAATTTTACGTCAAACCTCAACATGAATCAACCATGAAAGTGAAGTCGCTCAGTCATGTCCGACTCTTTGCGACCCTATGGACTGTAGCCTACCAGACTTCTCCGTCCATGGGATTTTCCAGGGAAGAGTACCGGAGTGGGTTGCCTTTTCCTTCTCCAGGGGATCTTCCCAACCCAGGGATCAAACCCAGACCTCCCCCGCATTACAGGCAGACGCTTTACCCTCTGAGCCACCAGGGAAGCCCCCCACGTAAACCATATACATATATCCCCTCCCCTGTGAACCTCCCTCCCATCTCCCTCCCCATCCTACCCCTATAGGTTGATACAGAGTCTGTTTGAGTTTCCTGAGCCATACAGCAAATTCCCGTTGGCTATTTTACATATAGTAATATGTTTCCATGTTACTCTGCATACATCTCACCCTCTCCTCCCCTCTCCCCACGTCCATAAGTCTATTCTGTCTCTCCATTACTGCCCTGTAAATAAGTTCTTCAGTACCATTTTTCTAGATTCTGTATATATGCATTAGAATACAATATTTATCTTTCTCTTTCTGACCTACTTCACCCTGTGTAACAGGGTCTAGGTTCATCCACCTCATTAGAACTGACTCAAATGCATTCCTTTTATGGCTGAGTAAGATTCCATTCTGTGTATGTACCACAACTTTTTTTCCATTCATCTGTCAGTGGACATCTAGGTTGCTTTCATGTTCTAGCTATTGTAAATAGTGCTGTAGTGAACAGTGGGATACATGTATCTTTTTCGATTTTGGTTTCCTCAGGGTATATGCCTAGGAGTGGGACTGGTCTGTCATGTGGTGGTTTTATTCTTAGTTTTTTAAGGAATCTCCATACCACATTCCATAATGGCTGTATCAATTTACATTCCCACCAACAGTGCATTTTCTCCACACCCTCTCCAGCGTTTATTGTTTGTAGACTTTTTGATGATGGCTATTCTGACTGGTGTGAGATGATATCTCATTGTAGCTTTGATTTGCATTTCTCTAATAATGAGCAATGTTAAGCACCTTCTCACTTGTTAGCCATCTGTAAGTCTTGGAGAAATGTCTGTTTAGGCCTTTTTCCCACTTTTTGATTGGGTTCTTTGTTTTTCTGATATTGAGTTGTATGAGCTACTCGTAATATTTTGGAAATTAATCCTTTGTCAGTTGTTTCATTTGCTATTATTTTCTCCCATTCTAAGGGTTGTCTTTTCACCTCGCTTATAGTTTCCTTTGCTGTGCAAAAGCTTTTAAGTTTAATCAGGTCCCATTGATCTACTTTTATTTTTATTTCCATTACTCTAGGAGGCAGGTCATAGAGGATCTTGCTTTATGTGGGAGCCCTCATTGACACTTGGAGGCGAGAAATCACTGATGGCTGTTACATTTCTTGTTTATTAATATGGCAGGAGATATTTTCATTTCACAAAGTAAAAACACCTGCCCTCCTAAGGCATGGAGAAATGCCTTAGGGGTGGTCATTGGAAAAGAATTCAAAACAAGGCAGCCATTAATGAAGCCAATTTCAAGAAGTGAGTATAACTCACACCCTTTAAAATAATCACAAGAAAAGATATCAACATCACTATTTATTCAGTTCAGTTCAGTTCAGTCAATCAGTCGTGTCCGACTCTTTGCAACCCCATGGACTGCAATGTGACAGGCCCCCTGTCCATCACCACCTCCTGGCGTTTACTCACATTCAGTGATGCCATCCAACCATCTCATCTTCTGTTGTCCTCTTCTCCTCCCGCCTTCAATCTTTTTCAGCATCAGGGTCTTTTCAAATCAGTCAGTTCTTCATATCAGGTGACCAAATATTGGAGTTTCAGCTTCACCATCAGTCCTTCCAATGAATATTCAGGACTGATTTCCTTTAGGATTGACTGGTTGGATCTCCTTGCAGTCCAAGGGACTCTCAANTGGCTTCTCAGAGCCTCAGCCTCTCAGGCTGCTTGTGATGGCAGCATGGACTGACTAGTCATTTGCTCAGAACAGAGCAGAAAGGGGTCTCACGGAAATTCCACAGAACACCATCAATATGGGACTCATGGTCCCTGCTTCCTGCAGGCCTGTCTTCAGGATCTGGAAAGCAAATGCGAGCAGACTTGTAGCAGAGCCTGGGATGGGCTTGGTTTTGGTGGTTGGTGGAGTGACCACGCTTTCCCCAGGCCCTGCCACCATTAGCTCTTGAGGCTCTGGGTCAGGGAGCTGTGGGGTGTGGGTCCAGCCGTGCCCACCAGGGGGGCCTGGAGAACTTGGCAAGGAAGCACTATGGTGGCCCTCACCTGTGCAGAAGCTTCCAACCCAGGGGCCAGTGGGCACTCTTGCCCTGCACATAGGTCTCAAATCCACAGCACACGTGAGCTTCTAGCGGCTCTGTTTGTTTTCTACACGCAAAGTCCTAATACCCAGTACATCCACAGCCTGTGAAAAGGCGGCACGTCTGATCCGGCTCCAGGTGCCGCTTCTGGGTCCCTCCTGACTGGACGCCCAGCAGCCAGTGTCACCGTCAGACTGTCAGGTGGTATAGGGGTGTGGGGACGAGAGCTCACAGTCCAGGCCCAGGAGGGGCTGACTGTCCATGGAGCCGGTGCTGCGGCTGCAGGTGCGCCCTCCATCCACCCCACAGGCAGAGACCACAGCCCCCCTGCAGATTGTTACCAAGTCAGTGCTATGGACCCTGCTCGGGCCCTCGCTTGGCCGAGGCTCTCTGCCTTCCACAAGGAAGGTTTCCTTTTTCCATTCCGGTTCAAGTAGGTAATTATGAAACCAAAGCTGAGACCAACTCAACACAGAGTTTATTCAGGGGCCAAAGAGTGGAGAAGTGGAAACAAAGTTCACAGCTCAACTTCTCAACCACCTGGAGAGAGTGGCTTGATTTTAAACAGCAAAGACGAAGGGAGGAGGAGTGAGGCTAATGCTGGGGAGGCAGGTGCATTTAGGGTTTTTCCAAGTTAGTGGGGTGCCGCCTCCTTTTCACCTTTTTTTGGTTCTTCATGTTGGGTCATGGCCAACGGTTGGTGGGTCATTTAATATAATGATAGAGTTAGCAGCAAGCGGGGACGTGAAGAGATCTTAATTCCCTGCCAAGGAACTGGACCTGGGAAACCTGGATAAGAACCAGGAATCCTAGCCACCAGACCAACAAGGGCTAGAGGCTAGAAGCTGTTTTTCCCTGGATCTTTGCCCCCAGTGAAAAATGCTTTCACCGAGGAGGCAGAAACTGTAGATGCAGGTGCAAATTTTATTGATAGAGACAGAGGATAACAAGCGGGAAAGCACATGGAGAAATGGTTTGTTAAGATAGAAGCAAGGCAGAAAAGGGTGTGGGCGTACCCCCCAGTGAGGGGGCGCGCAGTAAAGAGGCAGTTAAGTCATTTATAGAGGGGGGTTCTTCCAGGTCTTTGTCTACCTTCAGCCCAATTATCTGGCTCCTTTTCCCACACCTGACCTACCCTGGGACCCTCCCCTGGGTGCACACTCACCCCTCAGCCAAGATGGATCTCGAAGTGAAGGCTTCTGGGAGGAGCAAGACTCACTATGGCCTGGCATTATCTCGAGTTCTGACCCACAAGAAGCCTTTCTGCGCATGTGTAGTGTCTCCCTTGTTCCAAAAGAATGGGGGGCAGAGATCCCTGAATCCTTTACTCATACAGGCTTTGTCCTTGCCATGACTATCACCTTCAGGTGTTTACAAGAGACAAACACTGGCTATTTACTCAGTTGTTACTTCCATTTCAGAGGGCAAACAGGAGGCTGATTGTAAATACCTAGACCGGAGCGCATCTATCTCTTCTCTCAGAAATGCTAACACAGTTGTAAGCATCCAGCCTGAAGTCCACCTTTCTGTGTCGCATGAAATGCAAACAGGAGGCGATTTATAAATGTCTATGTCCAGTTATAAATGGAGCCCATCTATCTCCTACATCAATAATATACTAAAATCAACAGATGGGGTCTGCTGAGAGTCAGCTTCACTGCCATCTTGGTCCTAGTGAGGTAGAAAAATATTAGGTAGTCAGTGTAGGGTCAAAAGAAAACAAGAGCTTGGTTTCTTCTTCTAAAAATCTAATTCCAATCTTCACTTATTTTTCACATGAGCATTTCACTCCAGTAATCTATAACCATACTGGCTGTTCCAGTTTCTTGACATTCAAAGAGAATGCCTCCATGCCCCCTTGACCTGAAGACTATAAATCTCCCAAGCCCATGACAGGACAATCAGAAACGGATCAAGGTAAAAAAAACACCAGGTGGTCCATTAACTTTATAACAAACTCTGGTCCTTAGACAATGGCCTGAAGTCAGAGAACAGGTCAGAGGATGGAGACTTAACATCATAAAAAAATTCAAGAACTGGGATATCAAAAAGAGGGCCATAAAAATTGACTCACTGACATAATTTTTAAACTGACTGGCAAGGGCTTGCATACATCAGGACCCTACTTCAATTCAGTCACTCAGTCGTGTCTGACTCTTTGTGACCCCATGGACTTCAGCACACCAGGCCTCCCTGTCCATCACCAACTCCTGGCGCCTGCTCAAACTAATGTCCATCGAGTTGGTGATGCCATCCAACCATCTCATCCTCTGTCATCACCTTCTCCTCCTGCCATAAGAAGGAGAATGAAGGCACTGGGGATGCCTTCAATCTTTCCCAGCATCAGGGTCTTTTCCAGTGAGTCAGTTCTTCACATCAGGTGGCCAAAGTACTGGAGCTTCAGCTTCAGCATCAGTCCTTCCAATGAATATTCAGGACTGATTTCCTTTAGGATTGACTGGTTGAATATCCTTGCAGTCAAGAAACTCTCAAGAGTCTTCTCCAACACCACAGTTCAAAAGCATCAAATCTTCGGCACTCAGCTTTCTTTATAGTCCAACTCTCACATCCATACATGGCTACTGGAAAAACTGTAGCATTGACTAGCTGGACCTTTGTCGGCAAAGTAACGTCTCTGCTTTTTAATATGCTGTCTAGGTTGGTCATAGCTTTTCTTCCAAGGAGCAAGCATATTTTAATTTCATGACTATAATCTACAGTGATTTTGGAGCCCCCCAAATAAAGTCTGTCACCGTTTCCATTGTTTCCCCATCTATTTGCCATGAAGTGTTGGGACCACATGCCATGATCTTAGTTTTCTGAATGTTGAGTTTTAAGCCAGCTTTTTCACTCTCCTCTTTCACTTTCATCAAGAGGCTCTTTAGTTCTTTGCTTTCTGCCATAAGGGTGGTGTCATCTGCATTTCTCCTGGCAATCTTGATTCCAGCTTGTGCTTCATCCAGCCTAGCGTTTCTCATGATGTACTCTGCATATAAGTTAAATAAGCAGGGTGACAATATACAGTATTGATGTATTCCTTTCCTGATTTGGAACCAGACTTTAATAAGAACAAAGCAACCAAGGGATGCTTCACTTTGCAGTTTGGATGAAATGAGATTTTGCTATAGCTGGATGGGATCCCTGTTGGATTACCAGACCCTGTTTCATGACAGATTAGTAGGTAATCGGCTGATTAAACTTCAATTAAAAAAATGGGAGGATAAAACGGATGGCAAATAATCAAATGCAGATGACAATCCTCTTGATTCTTTTGACTAACTTAGTGCCAATGGGAGGAATGGCTAAAACAAAGTTTGGCATAACTGTTTCTCTTCAAAAGGACATTTAGCCTCATTGAAACAGGTTAATGTATAAATGCTATGGCTATTAAATAAACAGTAAGCTGATTCTAATGTTCATAATTCTAAAAAGGTGTAAAATCCTCACTGCAGGCTTCTTGCTACATGAATAAATAAAGAACATGGAGCCTCCGTTTTCATGTAATTAACAAATAATCCATAGATTGCTTATATATTGGTACATATGACTTGTACTTCATGTATAATGAATTGCTAGAATAAATCTGTTGTGATTTCATTTGCAAAAGTAAACATATATGAAGCAAACAATGGGAATTTCAATCAAATGAGATATTTGATGGGGATGGTAAATCAATAAATGCACTGTTAACAATTACGATCAACACCTTGAATTTTCAAACGTTGGTCATTACTGTTCTTACAGTCAAAACACAATGATGACTTTTCACTTCATTGCCATGTTTCCATTTCATGTAAGGATACTGATGACATTCATTGTATTCTGTTGTTAGTTTTATAAGGCTTTTCTTCAAAATCTTCATAAATTTGTAGTGGGCTTGGATTTACTAACATGGTGGAATTGGTTGTGTTATCTTAATGAATTCTGATGAGTGATTTTGGGAATTAATTTTTTTTTTAATATATAGGGTAACTGTTAGTAGTTTTGGTAATGCAACAGCTATTGCTGCTAAGCAGGATGCTGAGGTTTGAGTTAAAAATTGTCTTAGGTATATTTCCTTTCTGTAATGATGGAAATACAGATTAAAATCACAATGCAATATTTGTTCACATTCACTAAATGATTATAATCAAGATTAAAATATTAACAGCATTGTGAAGTGAAGTCGCTCAGTCGTGTCCGACTCTTTGCGGCCCCACAGACTGTAGCCTACAAGGCTCCTCTGTCCATGGGATTTTCCAGGCAATAGTACTGGAGTGGATTGCCATTTCCTTCTCCAGGGGATCTTCCCAACCCAGGGCTCGAACCCAGGTCTCCTGCATTGTAGACAGACGCTCTACCATCTGAGCCACCAGGGAAGCATTGTAGGAAACTGGAAACCTTACACTTTGCTTGTGGATATGGAAAATAGTACAGACTGTATGTACAATAGTGCGGCATTTCCTCAGAAAGATAAAAATACACTTACTGTTTACTTCACCAACTCCATTCTTGGATATATATACATCAATGAACTCAAAACAGATATTTAAACAACAACCAGTACACAAACATTCATAGCAACATTATTCACAACAGCCCAAAGGTAGAACCCATTCAACTATCCATCAGTGGACAAATTAATATGCAAAATAGGGTACATGCAAAAGCTTCAATAATATTCTACCATACAAAAAAATACAGTGAAATGGAGCAGCCACTGTGTAAGACATTAAAGAAATTCCTCAAAAACTAATAAATGGAATTAACATACGATATGTCAATTCCAATTCAGGTTATGTACCCAAAAGATTTGAGAAAACATGCTGAAAAAAATAAACATATTTCTACAATCATATTCACAACAGCGTTTTTCACACTGGCCAATAAACAGAAGGAATCCAAGTGTCCATGGAGAGACAATTCCATAAACAAACTGTGGTATACACACAGTGGAATATGATTAAGCCTTTAAAAGTAGGTAATTCTGACAATGTGGATGAACTTTATAGTCATTATGCTAAGTGAAACAAACCAGACCAAAAAAGGACAAACATTCTGTGATTGCAGTAGTATGAGATAGTGAAATCAACTCAAAGCAAGTCAAATTCAAAGACAGAACAGGGGGTGAAAAGAGCTGATGTTTCATGGACACAGTTTCACTTGGGGAAACTGACTTCCCATGACATCTCCAAAACTTGTTACATAAATAACTGGAAACCATATGCAATCAAATGAAAGTAGAAAGAAATTTTACAATTTACACCAAATTCACTCAAACTTCTCAACAGACAAAATGCGAAGCTGTATCTACAGTACCTGTTTTGCTTATGAATTTCTAACAAAAAAGGATATAAAATTTATAACATGACCTTTAAAAAATTAAAAATTTAAACTCGTAAAATACCTTATTCAGAAAACCTAAACACAAGCCACAAACAGAGAAATGCATTTACAACATACATATCTGATAAACGCTTGTACTCAAACAATACCAAAAAAACAGAAACAAACAACCTCATTAAAGATGTGTAAATGTGAACACCCGGCCAAAGGAAACATACAGAGAGTAAATAAACATACCAAAAATACTAAAAAATCATGTTTCATTAGGAAATTACAAATTAAAACTACAGTGAAGTACCACTGCACACCTATTAGAACCAGTAAACTCAAAAAAAAAACAAAAAACAAAAAAACCCAGGGGCTTCCTTGGTGGCTCAGTGGTAAAGAATCCACCTGACAACCCAAGAGACTCAAGCTCAACCCCTTATCCAGGAATATCCCACACGCCATGGAGCAACTTAGCTGTTTTTACCCAAAGCTAAACAAAGTTCACCTGAGGATTGAACACTGCGTGTCTAGTATTTAGAAAACAGCTTTGAAAAAGTGTCCAAACAGAAACTATCATGCAATCATGCACAGCAGCTCTACCTGGAAGAGCTACGAGCTTTCAAATATCAGGATGTCTTCCATAGATGACTGTGTAAGCAAACGGATACATCCAAAGTGAGGGGGAGCAAATGCTACCCCAAAATACACCTTTTCAGCATGAGAATTATTTGGAGCTAAGCTTTTTTTAAGAGGACACATGATCATCTTTGAAACCCAAGTCAAGTTGGCTCTTCAGTGAGTCACATTAACAAGAGAAATCTCCACTTCAAAGGAAGTCTCTATACCAGATAGAAGGAAGACAGTCTTGAGAAACTATTGATAGGAGAGGCTAAGATATAAATCTGCACAACAACCACACCCTTTCTTTCTTGTTTTTTTTTTTAATATTTATTTTCTTGTTTATGTGGCTGCACCGGGTTGACCTTCCTTGAGGCAAGACAGATATTTAGCTGCAGCATGTGAACTCTTGGCTGTGGCATGTGAGATCTTTTCCTGACCACAGACTAAACTTGGGCCCCCTTCTTTGGGAGTGCAGAGTCTTAGCCACTGGACCACCAGGAAGTCCCTGTTTTGTTTTTAGATGAAGATGGTGTCTAAGGTGATATCCTGGGCCATTTTAAGCACTGACTCAATTTCTTGGATTTCTCCAAAGCACACACAAGGTACACATTACTAAACTGGTCTGCACAAATGAAGGTAGTTCATACTACAACACTGTACGCTTACAATGATTTAAATGGTAAATGCCATGTTATCTTTTTTAATTACAATGGGAAAAAAAGAATATAGTATTGATACATGTTATAACATGAATAAACATTACAAATATCTTTAGTGAAAAAAAAAATCCATACAGAAAAGGCCACCCAGATCAAATATTCACCTTGACTGCTTTAAATCCACAAGGTTGTCCAAATGACTGAAATTTTCAGTAACACGCCAAACAAAATTTAGATGAGGATGGGAAAAAAGATACATTCATACACTTGGACAATTGCTGAAAGTAGAAGTAGGCCTGTGGATTACATTATAATGTGGAAACCATGTGATTTCCTGATTTCAGGGGTTATGTGCTGGTTCCACAGAAGAATGCACCCATTTTGGATAAAACACATAGAGTATTTTGGTGATGTGGCAAATGTATTTTTTACCATTATTAGGAGTTTTCTGTACATTTTAAATTCAGTCAGTTCAGTAGCTCAGTCATGTCAGACTCTTTGTGATCCCATGAACTGCAGCACACCAGGCCTCCCTGTCCATCACCAACTCCCAGAGTTTATTCAAACTCACATCTGTTGAGTCGGTGATGCCATCCAACCATCTCATCCTCTGTCATCCCCTTCTCCTTCTGCCTTCAATTTTTCCCAGCATCAGGGTCTTCTCAAATCAGTCAGTTCTTCGCATCAGGTGCCCAAAGTACTGGAGCTTCAGCTTTAGCATCAGTCCTTCCAATGAATATTCAGGACTGATTTCCTTTAGGACATTCATACACTTGGACAATTGCTGAAAGTAGAAGTAGGCCTGTGGATTACATTATAATGTGGAAACCATGTGATTTCCTGATTTCAGGGGTTATGTGCTGGTTCCACAGAAGAATGCACCCATTTTGGATAAAACACATAGAGTATTTTGGTGATGTGGCAAATGTATTTTTTACCATTATTAGGAGTTTTCTGTACATTTTAAATTCAGTCAGTTCAGTAGCTCAGTCATGTCAGACTCTTTGTGATCCCATGAACTGCAGCACACCAGGCCTCCCTGTCCATCACCAACTCCCAGAGTTTATTCAAACTCACATCTGTTGAGTCGGTGATGCCATCCAACCATCTCATCCTCTGTCATCCCCTTCTCCTTCTGCCTTCAATTTTTCCCAGCATCAGGGTCTTCTCAAATCAGTCAGTTCTTCGCATCAGGTGCCCAAAGTACTGGAGCTTCAGCTTTAGCATCAGTCCTTCCAATGAATATTCAGGACTGATTTCCTTTAGGATTGACTGGCTGGATCTCCTTGCAGTCCAAGGGACTCTCAAGAGTCTCCTCCAACATCACAGTTTAAAAGCATCAGTTCTCCGGACTCATCTTTCTTTAGAATCCAACTCTCACAGCCATACACGACTACTGGAAAAACCACAGCTTCGACTAGACAGACCTTTGTTGGTAAAGTAATGTCTCTGCTTTTTAATATGCTGTCTAGGTTGGCCATAACTTTTCTTCCAAGGAGTGTCTTTTAATTTCATGGCTGCAGTCACCATCTGCAGTGATTTTGGAGCCCTCGAAAATAAAGTCTCTCAGTTTCCCCATCTATTTGCCATAAAGTGATGGGACCAGATGCCATGATCTTAGTTTTTTGAATGTTGAGTTTTAAGCTTTTTCACTCTCCTCTTTCACTTTCATCAAGAAGCTCTTTAGGTCTCTTCACTTTCTGCCATAATGGTGGTATCATCTGAGTATCTGAGGTTATTGATGTTTCTCCTGGCAATCTTGATTCCAGCTTGTGCTTCATCCATCCCAGCATTTCACATGATGTACTCTGCATATAAGTTAAATAAGTAGGGTGACAAGATACAGCCTTGACGTATTCCTTTCTCAAGTTGGAAGCAGTCTGTTGTTCCATCTCCAGTTCTAACTGTTGCTTCTTGACCTGCATGCAGATTTCTCAGGAGGCAATGCCGAGCAAGTCCTGCCACACTAAGGCCACGTCCACGTGGAGCTGCAGATTCCTTGCTCTCCAGTTCCAGGGCATCTGCAGCCTGGAGTCCCCTCTCCTGCAAAGGCCAGGGAGGAAGTGGCGCCCCTGTAAAGCCGCTAGTGATGCCCTGGTGCCCGAACTTCCTCTGCACGGAGACCACACCAAGCTGGACTCACTGAGACCAGTGCAGCCAAGAGGATTGCCTGGCAGACCTGACTTGGGCCTGGGTGCACTGCTAGCCCCTGCAAACAACACAAGTTTTTAAATGCAAAAAGGACTTGAACAGTCCTTTTTGTATGTCTTCTCCAGATAAGACATACGAATGGTCAACAAACACGTGAAAAGATGTTAAACATCATTACACATGATGTAAATGCAAATTAACACCATAATACCATATCCTCCAATATCAGAGTACCTACAACCAAATAAACTAAAAATAACAAAATGTTGGTAAAAATGTAGAGAAACTGAATAGTGTCTCATGGGCAAATAAATAAGTTGTGGAGACAGTGGTGAGAATAAGTGTACCACAAAGTGAGACATCATTACACATGATGTAAATGCAAATTAACACCATAATACCATATCCTCCAATATCAGAGTACCTACAACCAAATAAACTAAAAATAACAAAATGTTGGTAAAAATGTAGAGAAACTGAATAGTGTCTCATGGGCAAATAAATAAGTTGTGGAGACAGTGGTGAGAATAAGTGTACCACAAAGTGAGGGTAGTTAATGCTATAGACTGTATACTGAAATGGTTTTAATGCTCAATGTTATATATTTCTAATTGCATTGAAAAGATGAATGAAGCAGTTATTATATATGTTACAACATGGATGAATATTGAAGACATTAAGTCAAGTAAGTCATACACAAAAGGTCACCCAGGTCCTAATCATCCTGTGTGCTTTAAATCCAAAGGTTTTGAAAAGGCGGGAAAGTGTCACCAGTAGTTGCAGAAAAAGAAAACTGAACAGCATGGGAAAGACTTCCGTATAGCAGGGGCAAGGGTTCTGCAGATAGGATTAAAAGGTGGAGGCATGAAACTCCCTCTTTGGGGGTTTCTGTGCTGCTTCTCTGGCAGGGTATCCCAGCATGGGGTAAAACACACTGGAGTATCAGATGTGACCTGGCAAATGGGAGTACTTTGTACCACTACTTACACTTTTTTTATACACTTGAAATGACTGGAAGGTACACTACTTTTCAAAAGAACCACGTCAAAACCATGCTTAAAAAACCACAGCTGCTGCTGCTGCTAAGTCACTTCAGTCATGTCCGACTCTGTGCGACCCCACAGATGGCAGCTCACCAGGCTCCGCTGTCCCTGGGATTCTCCAGGCAAGAACACTGGAGTGGGTTGCCATAACATCTAGATGTGTATAAGAGACAGAGGCTCCTCTGTCCATGGGATTTTCCAGGCAATAGTACTGGAGTGGATTGCCATTTCCTTCTCCAGGGGATCTTCCCAACCCAGGGCTCGAACCCAGGTCTCCTGCATTGTACACAGACGCTTTACCATCTGAGCCAACTGCACCCAATTTAAACCAGAAAACATCTCCCTCATCCTAGAGACTCCCCGTGTCACCACTTAGGCAGTATCTCTCTTCTCCCAGGAATGACAGCTATTCTAACTTCATTCGCTGTAAATTAGTTTTACCTGTTATTTGATTTCATGCAGTTCTGCACTGGTTTAGTCCGGTTTCTTTAACTCATCGTTATATCTTAGAGATTTATCCATAGTTTCGGTTTAGCTTATGGCTTCTCAGAGCCTCAGCCTCTCAGGCTGCTTGTGATGGCAGCATGGACTGACTAGTCATTTGCTCAAAACAGGGCAGAAAGGGGTCTCGCGGAAATTCCACAGAACACCATCAATATGGGACTCATGGTCCCTGCTTCCTTCAGGTCTGTCTTCAGGATCTGGAAAGCAAATGCGAGCAGACTTGTAGCAGAGCCTGGGATGGGCTTGGTTTTGGCGGTTGGTGGAGTGACCACGCTTGTCCCCAGGCCCTGCCACCATTAGCTCTTCAGGCTCTGGGTCAGGGAGCTGTGGGGTGTGGGTCCAGCTGTGCCCACCAGGGGGGCCTGGAGAACTTGGCAAGGAAGCACTATGGTGGCCCTCACCTGTGCAGAAGCTTCCAACCCAGGGGCCAGTGGGCACTCTTGCCCTGCACATAGGTCTCAAATCCACAGCACACGTGAGCTTCTAGCGGCTCTGTTTGTTTTCTACACGCAAAGTCCTAATACCCAGTACATCCACAGCCTGTGAAAAGGCGGCACGTCTGATCCGGCTCCAGGTGCCGCTTCTGGGTCCCTCCTGACTGGACGCCCAGCAGCCAGTGTCACCGTCAGACTGTCAGGTGGTGTCGGGGTGTGGGGACGAGAGCTCACAGTCCAGGCCCAGGAGGGGCTGACTGTCCATGGAGCCGGTGCTGCGGCTGCAGGTGCGCCCTCCATCCACCCCACAGGCAGAGACCACAGCCCCCCTGCAGACTGTTACCAAGTCAGTGCTATGGACCCTGCTCGGGCCCTCGCTTGGCCGAGGCGCTCTGCCTTCCACAAGGAAGGTTTCCTTTTTCCATTCCGGTTCAAGTAGGTAATTATGAAACCAAAGCTGACACCAACTCAACACAGAGTTTATTCAGGGGCCAAAGAGTGGAGAAGTGGAAACAAAGTTCACAGCTCAACTTCTCAACCACCTGGAGAGAGTGGCTTCATTTTAAACAGCAAAGACGAAGGGAGGAGGAGTGAGGCTAATGCTGGGGAGGCAGGTACATTTAGGGTTTTTCCAAGTTAGTGGGGTGCCGCCTCCTTTTCACCTTTTTTTGGTTCTTCATGTTGGGTCATGGCCAACGGTTGGTGGGTCATTTAATATAATGATAGAGTTAGCAGCAAGCGGGGACGTGAAGAGATCTTAATTCCCTGCCAAGGAACTGGACCTGGGAAACCTGGATAAGAACCAGGAATCCTAGCCACCAGACCAACAAGGGCTAGAGGCTAGAAGCTGTTTTTCCCTGGATCTTTGCCCCCAGTGAAAAATGCTTTCACCGAGGAGGCAGAAACTGTAGATGCAGGTGCAAATTTTATTGATAGAGACAGAGGATAACAAGCGGGAAAGCACATGGAGAAATGGTTTGTTAAGATAGAAGCAAGGCAGAAAAGGGTGTGGGCGTACCCCCCAGTGAGGGGGCGCGCAGTAAAGAGGCAGTTAAGTCATTTATAGAGGGGGGTTCTTCCAGGTCTTTGTCTACCTTCAGCCCAATTATCTGGCTCCTTTTCCCACACCTGACCTACCCTGGGACCCTCCCCTGGGTGCACACTCACCCCTCAGCCAAGATGGATCTCGAAGTGAAGGCTTCTGGGAGGAGCAAGACTCACTATGGCCTGGCATTATCTCGAGTTCTGACCCACAAGAAGCCTTTCTGCGCATGTGTAGTGTCTCCCTTGTTCCAAAAGAATGGGGGGCAGAGATCCCTGAATCCTTTACTCATACAGGCTTTGTCCTTGCCATGACTATCACCTTCAGGTGTTTACAAGAGACAAACACTGGCTATTTACTCAGTTGTTACTTCCATTTCAGAGGGCAAACAGGAGGCTGATTGTAAATACCTAGACCGGAGCGCATCTATCTCTTCTCTCAGAAATGCTAACACAGTTGTAAGCATCCAGCCTGAAGTCCACCTTTCTGTGTCGCATGAAATGCAAACAGGAGGCGATTTATAAATGTCTATGTCCAGTTATAAATGGAGCCCATCTATCTCCTACATCAATAATATACTAAAATCAACAGATGGGGTCTGCTGAGAGTCAGCTTCACTGCCATCTTGGTCCTAGTGAGGTAGAAAAATATTAGGTAGTCAGTGTAGGGTCAAAAGAAAACAAGAGCTTGGTTTCTTCTTCTAAAAATCTAATTCCAATCTTCACTTATTTTTCACATGAGCATTTCACTCCAGTAATCTATAACCATACTGGCTGTTCCAGTTTCTTGACATTCAAAGAGAATGCCTCCATGCCCCCTTGACCTGAAGACTATAAATCTCCCAAGCCCATGACAGGACAATCAGAAACGGATCAAGGTAAAAAAAACACCAGGTGGTCCATTAACTTTATAACAAACTCTGGTCCTTAGACAATGGCCTGAAGTCAGAGAACAGGTCAGAGGATGGAGACTTAACATCATAAAAAAATTCAAGAACTGGGATATCAAAAAGAGGGCCATAAAAATTGACTCACTGACATAATTTTTAAACTGACTGGCAAGGGCTTGCATACATCAGGACCCTACTTCAATTCAGTCACTCAGTCGTGTCTGACTCTTTGTGACCCCATGGACTTCAGCACACCAGGCCTCCCTGTCCATCACCAACTCCTGGCGCCTGCTCAAACTAATGTCCATCGAGTTGGTGATGCCATCCAACCATCTCATCCTCTGTCATCACCTTCTCCTCCTGCCATAAGAAGGAGAATGAAGGCACTGGGGATGCCTTCAATCTTTCCCAGCATCAGGGTCTTTTCCAGTGAGTCAGTTCTTCACATCAGGTGGCCAAAGTACTGGAGCTTCAGCTTCAGCATCAGTCCTTCCAATGAATATTCAGGACTGATTTCCTTTAGGATTGACTGGTTGAATATCCTTGCAGTCAAGAAACTCTCAAGAGTCTTCTCCAACACCACAGTTCAAAAGCATCAAATCTTCGGCACTCAGCTTTCTTTATAGTCCAACTCTCACATCCATACATGGCTACTGGAAAAACTGTAGCATTGACTAGCTGGACCTTTGTCGGCAAAGTAACGTCTCTGCTTTTTAATATGCTGTCTAGGTTGGTCATAGCTTTTCTTCCAAGGAGCAAGCATATTTTAATTTCATGACTATAATCTACAGTGATTTTGGAGCCCCCCAAATAAAGTCTGTCACCGTTTCCATTGTTTCCCCATCTATTTGCCATGAAGTGTTGGGACCACATGCCATGATCTTAGTTTTCTGAATGTTGAGTTTTAAGCCAGCTTTTTCACTCTCCTCTTTCACTTTCATCAAGAGGCTCTTTAGTTCTTTGCTTTCTGCCATAAGGGTGGTGTCATCTGCATTTCTCCTGGCAATCTTGATTCCAGCTTGTGCTTCATCCAGCCTAGCGTTTCTCATGATGTACTCTGCATATAAGTTAAATAAGCAGGGTGACAATATACAGTATTGATGTATTCCTTTCCTGATTTGGAACCAGACTTTAATAAGAACAAAGCAACCAAGGGATGCTTCACTTTGCAGTTTGGATGAAATGAGATTTTGCTATAGCTGGATGGGATCCCTGTTGGATTACCAGACCCTGTTTCATGACAGATTAGTAGGTAATCGGCTGATTAAACTTCAATTAAAAAAATGGGAGGATAAAACGGATGGCAAATAATCAAATGCAGATGACAATCCTCTTGATTCTTTTGACTAACTTAGTGCCAATGGGAGGAATGGCTAAAACAAAGTTTGGCATAACTGTTTCTCTTCAAAAGGACATTTAGCCTCATTGAAACAGGTTAATGTATAAATGCTATGGCTATTAAATAAACAGTAAGCTGATTCTAATGTTCATAATTCTAAAAAGGTGTAAAATCCTCACTGCAGGCTTCTTGCTACATGAATAAATAAAGAACATGGAGCCTCCGTTTTCATGTAATTAACAAATAATCCATAGATTGCTTATATATTGGTACATATGACTTGTACTTCATGTATAATGAATTGCTAGAATAAATCTGTTGTGATTTCATTTGCAAAAGTAAACATATATGAAGCAAACAATGGGAATTTCAATCAAATGAGATATTTGATGGGGATGGTAAATCAATAAATGCACTGTTAACAATTACGATCAACACCTTGAATTTTCAAACGTTGGTCATTACTGTTCTTACAGTCAAAACACAATGATGACTTTTCACTTCATTGCCATGTTTCCATTTCATGTAAGGATACTGATGACATTCATTGTATTCTGCTGTTAGTTTTATAAGGCTTTTCTTCAAAATCTTCATAAATTTGTAGTGGGCTTGGATTTACTAACATGGTGGAATTGGTTGTGTTATCTTAATGAATTCTGATGAGTGATTTTGGGAATTAATTTTTTTTTTAATATATAGGGTAACTGTTAGTAGTTTTGGTAATGCAACAGCTATTGCTGCTAAGCAGGATGCTGAGGTTTGAGTTAAAAATTGTCTTAGGTATATTTCCTTTCTGTAATGATGGAAATACAGATTAAAATCACAATGCAATATTTGTTCACATTCACTAAATGATTATAATCAAGATTAAAATATTAACAGCATTGTGAAGTGAAGTCGCTCAGTCGTGTCCGACTCTTTGCGGCCCCACAGACTGTAGCCTACAAGGCTCCTCTGTCCATGGGATTTTCCAGGCAATAGTACTGGAGTGGATTGCCATTTCCTTCTCCAGGGGATCTTCCCAACCCAGGGCTCGAACCCAGGTCTCCTGCATTGTAGACAGACGCTCTACCATCTGAGCCACCAGGGAAGCATTGTAGGAAACTGGAAACCTTACACTTTGCTTGTGGATATGGAAAATAGTACAGACTGTATGTACAATAGTGCGGCATTTCCTCAGAAAGATAAAAATACACTTACTGTTTACTTCACCAACTCCATTCTTGGATATATATACATCAATGAACTCAAAACAGATATTTAAACAACAACCAGTACACAAACATTCATAGCAACATTATTCACAACAGCCCAAAGGTAGAACCCATTCAACTATCCATCAGTGGACAAATTAATATGCAAAATAGGGTACATGCAAAAGCTTCAATAATATTCTACCATACAAAAAAATACAGTGAAATGGAGCAGCCACTGTGTAAGACATTAAAGAAATTCCTCAAAAACTAATAAATGGAATTAACATACGATATGTCAATTCCAATTCAGGTTATGTACCCAAAAGATTTGAGAAAACATGCTGAAAAAAATAAACATATTTCTACAATCATATTCACAACAGCGTTTTTCACACTGGCCAATAAACAGAAGGAATCCAAGTGTCCATGGAGAGACAATTCCATAAACAAACTGTGGTATACACACAGTGGAATATGATTAAGCCTTTAAAAGTAGGTAATTCTGACAATGTGGATGAACTTTATAGTCATTATGCTAAGTGAAACAAACCAGACCAAAAAAGGACAAACATTCTGTGATTGCAGTAGTATGAGATAGTGAAATCAACTCAAAGCAAGTCAAATTCAAAGACAGAACAGGGGGTGAAAAGAGCTGATGTTTCATGGACACAGTTTCACTTGGGGAAACTGACTTCCCATGACATCTCCAAAACTTGTTACATAAATAACTGGAAACCATATGCAATCAAATGAAAGTAGAAAGAAATTTTACAATTTACACCAAATTCACTCAAACTTCTCAACAGACAAAATGCGAAGCTGTATCTACAGTACCTGTTTTGCTTATGAATTTCTAACAAAAAAGGATATAAAATTTATAACATGACCTTTAAAAAATTAAAAATTTAAACTCGTAAAATACCTTATTCAGAAAACCTAAACACAAGCCACAAACAGAGAAATGCATTTACAACATACATATCTGATAAACGCTTGTACTCAAACAATACCAAAAAAACAGAAACAAACAACCTCATTAAAGATGTGTAAATGTGAACACCCGGCCAAAGGAAACATACAGAGAGTAAATAAACATACCAAAAATACTAAAAAATCATGTTTCATTAGGAAATTACAAATTAAAACTACAGTGAAGTACCACTGCACACCTATTAGAACCAGTAAACTCAAAAAAAAAACAAAAAACAAAAAAACCCAGGGGCTTCCTTGGTGGCTCAGTGGTAAAGAATCCACCTGACAACCCAAGAGACTCAAGCTCAACCCCTTATCCAGGAATATCCCACACGCCATGGAGCAACTTAGCTGTTTTTACCCAAAGCTAAACAAAGTTCACCTGAGGATTGAACACTGCGTGTCTAGTATTTAGAAAACAGCTTTGAAAAAGTGTCCAAACAGAAACTATCATGCAATCATGCACAGCAGCTCTACCTGGAAGAGCTACGAGCTTTCAAATATCAGGATGTCTTCCATAGATGACTGTGTAAGCAAACGGATACATCCAAAGTGAGGGGGAGCAAATGCTACCCCAAAATACACCTTTTCAGCATGAGAATTATTTGGAGCTAAGCTTTTTTTAAGAGGACACATGATCATCTTTGAAACCCAAGTCAAGTTGGCTCTTCAGTGAGTCACATTAACAAGAGAAATCTCCACTTCAAAGGAAGTCTCTATACCAGATAGAAGGAAGACAGTCTTGAGAAACTATTGATAGGAGAGGCTAAGATATAAATCTGCACAACAACCACACCCTTTCTTTCTTGTTTTTTTTTTTAATATTTATTTTCTTGTTTATGTGGCTGCACCGGGTTGACCTTCCTTGAGGCAAGACAGATATTTAGCTGCAGCATGTGAACTCTTGGCTGTGGCATGTGAGATCTTTTCCTGACCACAGACTAAACTTGGGCCCCCTTCTTTGGGAGTGCAGAGTCTTAGCCACTGGACCACCAGGAAGTCCCTGTTTTGTTTTTAGATGAAGATGGTGTCTAAGGTGATATCCTGGGCCATTTTAAGCACTGACTCAATTTCTTGGATTTCTCCAAAGCACACACAAGGTACACATTACTAAACTGGTCTGCACAAATGAAGGTAGTTCATACTACAACACTGTACGCTTACAATGATTTAAATGGTAAATGCCATGTTATCTTTTTTAATTACAATGGGAAAAAAAGAATATAGTATTGATACATGTTATAACATGAATAAACATTACAAATATCTTTAGTGAAAAAAAAAATCCATACAGAAAAGGCCACCCAGATCAAATATTCACCTTGACTGCTTTAAATCCACAAGGTTGTCCAAATGACTGAAATTTTCAGTAACACGCCAAACAAAATTTAGATGAGGATGGGAAAAAAGATACATTCATACACTTGGACAATTGCTGAAAGTAGAAGTAGGCCTGTGGATTACATTATAATGTGGAAACCATGTGATTTCCTGATTTCAGGGGTTATGTGCTGGTTCCACAGAAGAATGCACCCATTTTGGATAAAACACATAGAGTATTTTGGTGATGTGGCAAATGTATTTTTTACCATTATTAGGAGTTTTCTGTACATTTTAAATTCAGTCAGTTCAGTAGCTCAGTCATGTCAGACTCTTTGTGATCCCATGAACTGCAGCACACCAGGCCTCCCTGTCCATCACCAACTCCCAGAGTTTATTCAAACTCACATCTGTTGAGTCGGTGATGCCATCCAACCATCTCATCCTCTGTCATCCCCTTCTCCTTCTGCCTTCAATTTTTCCCAGCATCAGGGTCTTCTCAAATCAGTCAGTTCTTCGCATCAGGTGCCCAAAGTACTGGAGCTTCAGCTTTAGCATCAGTCCTTCCAATGAATATTCAGGACTGATTTCCTTTAGGATTGACTGGCTGGATCTCCTTGCAGTCCAAGGGACTCTCAAGAGTCTCCTCCAACATCACAGTTTAAAAGCATCAGTTCTCCGGACTCATCTTTCTTTAGAGTCCAACTCTCACAGCCATACACGACTACTGGAAAAACCACAGCTTCGACTAGACAGACCTTTGTTGGTAAAGTAATGTCTCTGCTTTTTAATATGCTGTCTAGGTTGGCCATAACTTTTCTTCCAAGGAGTGTCTTTTAATTTCATGGCTGCAGTCACCATCTGCAGTGATTTTGGAGCCCTCGAAAATAAAGTCTCTCAGTTTCCCCATCTATTTGCCATAAAGTGATGGGACCAGATGCCATGATCTTAGTTTTTTGAATGTTGAGTTTTAAGCTTTTTCACTCTCCTCTTTCACTTTCATCAAGAAGCTCTTTAGCTCTCTTCACTTTCTGCCATAATGGTGGTATCATCTGAGTATCTGAGGTTATTGATGTTTCTCCTGGCAATCTTGATTCCAGCTTGTGCTTCATCCATCCCAGCATTTCACATGATGTACTCTGCATATAAGTTAAATAAGTAGGGTGACAAGATACAGCCTTGACGTATTCCTTTCTCAAGTTGGAAGCAGTCTGTTGTTCCATCTCCAGTTCTAACTGTTGCTTCTTGACCTGCATGCAGATTTCTCAGGAGGCAATGCCGAGCAAGTCCTGCCACACTAAGGCCACGTCCACGTGGAGCTGCAGATTCCTTGCTCTCCAGTTCCAGGGCATCTGCAGCCTGGAGTCCCCTCTCCTGCAAAGGCCAGGGAGGAAGTGGCGCCCCTGTAAAGCCACTAGTGATGCCCTGTCGCCCGAACTTCCTCTGCACGGAGACCACACCAAGCTGGACTCACTGAGACCAGTGCAGCCAAGAGGATTGCCTGGCAGACCTGACTTGGGCCTGGGTGCACTGCTAGCCCCTGCAAACAACACAAGTTTTTAAATGCAAAAAGGACTTGAACAGTCCTTTTTGTATGTCTTCTCCAGATAAGACATACGAATGGTCAACAAACACGTGAAAAGATGTTAAACATCATTACACATGATGTAAATGCAAATTAACACCATAATACCATATCCTCCAATATCAGAGTACCTACAACCAAATAAACTAAAAATAACAAAATGTTGGTAAAAATGTAGAGAAACTGAATAGTGTCTCATGGGCAAATAAATAAGTTGTGGAGACAGTGGTGAGAATAAGTGTACCACAAAGTGAGGGTAGTTAATGCTATAGACTGTATACTGAAATGGTTTTAATGCTCAATGTTATATATTTCTAATTGCATTGAAAAGATGAATGAAGCAGTTATTATATATGTTACAACATGGATGAATATTGAAGACATTAAGTCAAGTAAGTCATACACAAAAGGTCACCCAGGTCCTAATCATCCTGTGTGCTTTAAATCCAAAGGTTTTGAAAAGGCGGGAAAGTGTCACCAGTAGTTGCAGAAAAAGAAAACTGAACAGCATGGGAAAGACTTCCGTATAGCAGGGGCAAGGGTTCTGCAGATAGGATTAAAAGGTGGAGGCATGAAACTCCCTCTTTGGGGGTTTCTGTGCTGCTTCTCTGGCAGGGTATCCCAGCATGGGGTAAAACACACTGGAGTATCAGATGTGACCTGGCAAATGGGAGTACTTTGTACCACTACTTACACTTTTTTTATACACTTGAAATGACTGGAAGGTACACTACTTTTCAAAAGAACCACGTCAAAACCATGCTTAAAAAACCGCAGCTGCTGCTGCTGCTAAGTCACTTCAGTCATGTCCGACTCTGTGCGACCCCACAGATGGCAGCTCACCAGGCTCCGCTGTCCCTGGGATTCTCCAGGCAAGAACACTGGAGTGGGTTGCCATTGCCTTCTCCAATGAATTAAAGTGAAAAGTGAAAGTGAAGTCGCTCAGTCGTGCCCGACTCTTAGCGCCCCCATGGACTGCAGCCTACCAGGCTCCTTCGTCCATGGGATTTTCCAGGCAAGAGTACTGGAGTGGGGTGCCGTTGCCTTCTCTGAAAAAAACAGCAGAGAAGGTATCAAACTTCATTACAGAGGCCAAGCCTTAACCAGATTCAGTTCACCCAAAGTGGTGATGCCAGTTGCTCTTGACAGGAGTCCACGTGTTATCAAGAGGCACGGTGGGAAGATTATAACAGGGGCCACTACATCGGGTGCTGTGGAAGGCTTTGATGTAGTAGAAATAGTGAGATGTCTGTATTCTAGTTTTCCACATCAAGCCGCTAAAAAACTGTTAGAATAAATGAATTCAGTAACGCTGCCAGGTACAAAATGGACTGCAGCCTACCAGGCTCCTTCGTCCATGGGATTTTCCAGGCAAGAGTACTGGAGTGGGGTGCCGTTGCCTTCTCTGAAAAAAACAGCAGAGAAGGTATCAAACTTCATTACAGAGGCCAAGCCTTAACCAGATTCAGTTCACCCAAAGTGGTGATGCCAGTTGCTCTTGACAGGAGTCCACGTGTTATCAAGAGGCACGGTGGGAAGATTATAACAGGGGCCACTACGTCGGGTGCTGTGGAAGGCTTTGATGTAGTAGAAATAGTGAGATGTCTGTATTCTAGTTTTCCACATCAAGCCGCTAAAAAACTGTTAGAATAAATGAATTCAGTAACGCTGCCAGGTACAAAAATCAGCTGCCTTTCTATACACCAACAATGTGCCATTAGAAAGAAAAATTAAGCACTTCCCCGGTTGTTCAGTGGTTGAGAATCCACCTGGCAATCCAGGGACACGGGTTCTATCCCTTATCCAGGAAGATTCCACATACCATGGGCCAGTTAAGCCCGTGAGCCACAACTACTAAAGCCTGCGCTCTAGAACCCATGTTCCTCAACTAGAGTAGGGCCCCCCGAAACCCGGCTCACCGCAATTAGAGAAAGCACGTGCAAAGCAACAGAGAGAAATTAAGGCAGCAATCCCAAGTAATGCCTAGGCATAAATTTAACTAAGGATGTGAAAGCACACCAAGCAGACACAAATAAACGGAAGGCTATCCTGTGCTCAGGGACACAAGGAATATGGTTACAACGTCCATTCTACCCAAAGCAATATCAAACGCACAACAAACCCGGTCACACTTCAACAGCATTTTCCACAGAAACAGAGCAAACACTCTGAACATTTGTGTGGAAACACCAAGGCCTCTGAATAAAAGAGGACAGGCTGAGAAAAGAAAACACTCTGAGAAAAGAGGACAGGCTGAGGGCATCTCCCTCCCAGACTTCACCCTATGCAATGTAGCCAATTCACCAAAAAAGTGTGGAATTGGCCCAAAAACAGGCACAGAGCACAAGAACAGAACAGAAACCAAAAATAACCCTACAGGCATGCAGTCAGTTAACTCGCAAGGAAGGAGCCAAGAATACACACCGGGGAAAGGGCAGTCCGCTCAATAAACCGTGCCGCACACCAAAGCTCACGGTGCTCCATCTACGCCACCATGCCGCACACCAAAGATCACGGTGCTCCACCTACGGCACCATGCCGCACATCAAAGATCACGGTGCTCCACCTACGCCACCGTGCCGCACACCAAAGATCACGGTGCTCCACCTACGCCACCGTGCCGCACACCTAAGATCACAGTCTCCACCTACGCCACCGCGCCGCACACCAAAGATCACGGTGCTCCACCTACGCCACCGAGCCGCACACCAAAGATCACGGTGCTCCACCTACGCCACACACAAAGAGCCAGTCTGCACCTCAAGCCCTTCCCCTCCTGGATCCTCTGAAGGCAGACGCCCTCGGCAGTCAGTCACTCACCAGAACTTTCCTCCCCACTTTTCCTCACCTTTTCCTCCCACTACCTCTTGGCAGGTCCCCAGGAAACCAACCTCCTGTCCACGTGAACTGGACGCCACAAGGTCCTAAGGCTGAATCCCCAGTGGGTCCTCAGGAGAGCAGGCTCCCATCAGCGTGGACTCCCCCGCGGGCTGTCTTGAAGCCCAGCCTGTCAGCAAGGACTCAGATCCCAGCGTTCCACAAGCCGAAGCCCCAGCAGGTCCTGAGGAGACGGGGATCCCGTCAGCTGAGGGCAGAGCTACACCCGTGGGCACGGCGCGCTTTCCCACCCCGGCTCAGGGAGGTGAGCTCTGCCTTCCCTGACAGCCAATGGGGGAGTGCAGACATGGCCTCCCTCACAGGTCAGGCCCTGCCCCGCGGGTGGTCCTACAGCAGACAGTAAATGGCAGAAATTCAAACTGAAATAGAGACAAATACCTCACGATTTCTCCAAGTTACAGAACAATTAACTGGAAACCATACGAAATGAAATGACTGTGAACACAAACTGTAAAACTTATACCAAGTTCACTCAAATTTACTAACAGACATTTAAAATGCAAAACTATCAAAATTACACAGAAACACAGACGAAAATCTACATGATCTTGGCTTTGCTCTGCAGATCACGAGTTCTGAGTTTTAACACACAAAAAGCCAGTATGCAGAAGAAAAAAATACTGTGGACTTTGACAGGGCCTAAATGGGGGCTCCTGGTTAAAAGGGCTCATTATGTTGACCTCGCAGACAAAGAATCAAATCACAGTGACCCTTGAGACTGACCAAATTGGCCAAGCGACATTCTGTTAGTGCCTACCTTCTCAAAGCTAGGAGACCTCCAGCTGCGTGACCACAGGACCTAACTACAGGCTAAAAATTAACTCTCCCTTCAGAGAATTTTGCATTGGCAGGGTGTAAGACCCCATCGGAAAGGGTTCTAATCAGGGGCCAGTCACCCTCTCATTTCCCTCTAATAAACTTCCTTTTCGTGCCTGACCGCCCGGCTCACTCTCTTTTCCTCCGCGCTCGTCTTACATTCTGGTGCCAGGAGGGCAGATCCACCGCAACTGGGTGGGGTCCTCTCCCAAGCCCAACTCCGGCGGTCCCCTCCCTCGGATCCTGCCGAGAAACTGAGACGAGCCCCAGGACGGGACTCTCCACTTGACTTACCGGACTGACATCCCCACACTGACCCACATTTCATCCGTCGGTTACAAAGCTGAGTGAAATCCCATTCTCTCGGATCCTCTCTCCCGCCTCTTTTCCAAGTCCTAGCGCTAGGCGGGAGGATCCCCACGGCCCTACGGCCCTTGGGCTTGTGCCCCGTCTGACTCTGAAACAAGGGATGCTCATTTCAAAGCAGACTATTATTACTTTCTGAGAAGGTCCTGGGAATGGGGATGGCTTTTCTCTCGGACCTTTCTCCTCGCTCTCTCATCCTTGTCTACCCTATTTAGCCACAATGGGAAATTCTCAATCCCAGCCCTCAAAATCTACTCCTCTAGGATGCCTTCTCCAAAACCTAACAAGCCTTGGGCTTCCAAGGGGAGTTAAGACCCAAAAGACTTATTTACTGTTCTAACACTGTCTGACCACAATACAGACTTGATTAATAGGTCCCAATGGCCAGAAAACGGAATTATTATAATACTCTACAGGATCTCGATAACTTCTGCCACCACAAAGGCAAGTGGTCAGAGATCCCTTATGTTCAGGCTTTCTTTGCTCTTCGCTCTCGACCTTCCCTCTGCGAATCCTGTTCTACTGCTCAAATACTCTTAGCCCTCTCAGGGCCACATCCTCCTAATACAATGTCTCCCAATCTCTGTTCAGACTTTTCTTCTTCCTGCGACCCTTCCGACCACAGCTTACCCTTCTCAAGGGAGCTCCCCCTATCACTACCAATCCCGCTGCAGCCGCTCTAGATCCAGTCCTGCAACTTCCACCTTTTGCCCCCTCCTCCCTCCCTCCTTCTCAAGCACAGGCCACAGCTGCTGCAGCTCCCAACCTCCCCGCAACCCCGGCCTGTGCTGGAGGCGAGCTCTGAGTCCTCAGCCCCCACCTCGACCCCAAGGGTCCCAAATTTCTACCCTGACCTCCCTAGATCCCCTCCCCATACCAGCTTTAAAGCGGGAAACTTCACAGCAGGACCCCACTCCTTTTCCTTGCTCTTCTCCTCCCTTTACAGGATGCAGCTGGAGCAGAAGGCATTGTTCGGGTTCATGCCCCATTCTCCCTCATCGACCTATCTCAAATCAAAAAGCACCCTGGCGCCTTCTCCTCAGATGCCAGATAATTATCTAAAAGAATTCCGGTATCTTACCCAGTCTTATGACTTAACCTGCCATGACTTAACCTGCCATGACATTTACATCATACTTTCCTCCACTCTTCTCCCAGAAGAGAAGGAAAGAGCACGGTAAGCCTCTCAGGCACATGCTGATGAGATACACATGTCCCCAGAGATGATCCCAATTGGGATTATCAGGCAGAGAGACCTGGGTGGGCAGCGCGTAATCACATGGTTGCTTGCCTCATTGTGAGCCTTCAAAAGGCAGGACATACAGCCATTATCCTTGATAAGCTCCAGCTAGTCACTCAAGGACTAGATGAAAACCTGGCACAAATTCTAGCCAGGTTAACGGAAGCCCTACAAAAATATACAAGATTAGACCCCACTTCAGCAGAGGGCACCACTATTCTTAACACCTATTTTATCTCCCAGTCGTCCCCTGATATCCAACTAAAAAAGGCAGAAGAAGGCCCTCAAACCCTTCAACAAGACCTTTTAAATTTAGCCTTTAAAGTTTTAAACAACAGGGAAGAACAAGCAAAGCTAGAGAAGACCAAACGAAATCAGGTCAAACACCACCTTTTAGCCACTGCTCTACACAGGCTTCCCTGGTGGCTCAGAGGTTAAAGCATCTGCCCACATTGCGGGAGACCTGGGTTCAATCCCTGGATCGAGAAGATCCCCTGGAGAAGGAAATGGCAACCCGCTCCAGTATTCTTGCCTGGAGAATCCCCTGGACCGAGGAGCCTGGTCAGCTACAGTCCATGGGGTCACCAAGAGTCGGACACGACTGAGCGACTTCACTTCACTTCTACATGGCTCCAAGCCTCCATCAACCAACAAAGACAGGAAGCCACCTGGGCCTTGCTTCAAATTTGGCAAAGGTCACTGGGCCCACTCACGCCTAAAGCCGAGGCTCCTTCCAGGTCCGTTTCCCAGCTGTGGCATAAAGGGACACTGGAAAGTCGACTGCCCAAACCCCCCTCTAGAGATCCAGACACCCCCTTCTGGTCTTGAGCAGGGGTCCTCTGACCCAGCTCTGCCCAGGCTCCTTGGACTTGCCTTACAGATTCTATGAAGTTAAAGAATTCTACTCTGAAAGACCTTATTCTGAAAGTCTAGAGACAAGTCACAAACCAGGAGAAAAATATTTGTAAACCACATTATCTAATAAAGGATTTAGACTCAAAATAGACAAAGACCATAAAAAACATAATAACCCCATTAAAAATGGGTAAGGATCTGAACAGACTCTTGACCAAAAGATATATGCAGATAGTAAATATCACATAAAAATTAAATTATCGTAACACTGCTAACTGCTACTAAGTCACCTCAGTCGTGTCCGACTCTGTGCAACCCCATAGACGGCAGCCCGCCAGGCTCCTCCATCCATGGGATTTTCCAGGCAAGAGTACTGGAGTGGGTTGCCATTGCCTTCTCCAATCATAAGACTAGGGGATTACAAATTAAGAGAGACCACACTACACCAATTTGGACCGCTAAACTCCATATATATGACAATATCAACTGCTGCAAAGTGAGGAACAACAAGAACTCTCCCTCACTGCTGGTGGGACACACGCACGGCCACGCTGTAACACAGTTGGGCAGTTTTCTCCAAAGCTAAACAAGCCTCACTTTGGGATTCAACAGAAGTTCAGTTCAGTTCAGTTGCTCACTCACTCACTGCAACCCCGTGGACTGCAGCACACAGGCTTCCCTGTCATGGTGGGACACACGCACGGCCACGCTGTAACACAGTTGGGCAGTTTTCTCCAAAGCTAAACAAGCCTCACTTTGGGATTCAACAGAAGTTCAGTTCAGTTCAGTTGCTCACTCACTCACTGCAACCCCGTGGACTGCAGCACACAGGCTTCCCTGTCCATCACTAACTCCCAGAGCTTGCTCAAACTCATGTCCATCAAGTCGGTGATGCCATCCAACCATCTCATCCTCTGTCGTCCCCTTCTCCTCCTGCCTTCAATCATTCCCAGCATCAGGGTCTTTTCCAATGAGTCAGTTCTTCGAATCAGGTGGCCAAAGTATTGGAGTTTCAGCTTCAGCATCAGCTCTTTCAATGAATATTCAGGACTGATTTCCTTTAGGAGTGACTGGTTTGATCTCCTTGCAGAAGATCAACAATAGTGCTTTCAGTATTTAGAAAACAGCTTTGAAAATCCATGCCCAAATGCAAACAAGACGGACTTATGCATAGCAGCACTATTCAAAATAGTTAAAAACTTGAAGAAATCAGGATATTCTTCAATAGATGAGTGCATAAGCAAATTGGGGTATGTCAAGGCAAGTAGAGAAGGCAATGGCACCCCACTCCAGTACTCTTGCCTGGAAAATCCCATGGGCAGAGGAGCCTGGTAGGCTGCAGTCCATGGGGTCACCAGGAGTCGGACACGACTGAGCGACTTCACTTTCACGCATTGGAGAAGGAAATGGCAACCCACTCCAGTGTTCTTGCCTGGAGAATACCAGGGATGGGGGAGCCAGGTGGACTGCCGTCTATGGGGTCACACACAGTTGGACATGACTGAAGTGACTTAGCAGCAGCAGCAGCAAGGCAAGTAGAATATAAGTGTTAGTCACTCAGTCATGTCCAACTCTCTGTGATCCCATGGACTGTAGCCCCCCAGTCTCCTCTGTTCATGCAATTATCCAGGTAAGAATACTGGAGTGGGTTGCCATTCCCTTCTCCAGGGTATCTTCCACACCCAGGGCCAAGGATCAAACCTGGGTCTCCTGCATTGCAGGCCAATTCTTTACCAGCTGAGCTACATAGAGGAACCCAAACAGAATATGCCACCCCAAAATATGCCTCTCCGGTGTAAGGATTTTTAAGTAAGCTTCAGAAGGAAAAAAAATCTCAGAAAACTAAGTAGCAATTGCCCTTTTATGAAGGACATTTTCAACAGAGAAATCTCCATATTTAAGGGCTATTCCTCTTTGCATTAAAAATACAAGGATAATTAAAACTCAAGTAACTCTAATCAATGGAGAAGTCCCAACTTAAATCTGCAAACAATCATACCTTTCTTTACTGTGTTTTGCATAACCTGCCATAACTGACTTCACTTCCCAATGCGTTTCTTCTGTTTTTAGCTGAAGGTATTATTTATGGTGATGGCTTTGGACATTTCAGGGAGTAACTCAGTTTTACTTGTTAGCAACCTGTTTACAGGAGGTATTTGTTGTTGTAGATGTTTTAGTCACTAAGTCATGGGTGACTCTTTTACAACCCAGTTGACTGTGGCCTGCCAGGCTCCTCTGTCCATGGGATTTCCCAGGTAAGAATACTGCAGTGGGTTGCCATTTCCTTCTCCAGAGACTCTTTCCCACTCAAGGATCAACCCATGTCTCCTGTATGGCAGGTGGATTCTTTACCACAAAGCAGCCTGTGAAACAGCACTTGGATTCTCTCTTTAGTTACAGCATCAAATACATATGGCACTGACTATGCACAAAATCTTTATCTGCTCCAGTGCTAAAAATTAAAAATTATTATCCCAATCATGCTCATACTGCTGTAGTATCAGTGAAAAGGAAAAAAAGGGCAATGAGTTTTTCTCCTTTCCTTTCCTGAGCACAAAGAAGATAAAGAGAACAGTGAGCAGGCCTGAACATTCCTAGTTCCTAATTCTGAATGTGTGTAACTGAGTTTGCTTTTCTGCCCCCTAACTCTGCAGGAGCTACAATTCACATTGTTTCCTTGGACTCTATGCTAAATACATCCCCTATCCGGTGTTTACCCTTACAACACCCTTCCCCTTGTAGTTACCTATCAGAAAGAAGGCTGCAGAGCCACTGAACTGCCAGACTCAGTTACTGGGTTACTGAAGCCAGTTTATGACTCTTTGAAAAAAATGCAAGAAAAAGAAATACAGATCCTATCACCTTTGTTTCTCATCACCAACTCCTGACTGTGAGCCCTTGCCTTATATAAGCCCCTAGACTCTTCATGGGGTGGGGTGGCAGGGGCGCCATTCTTGAGGCATGAACCTACTGTGTTCCCCTCTCCGCCAGCTGAGAATTAAAGCCTCTTTTCTATTTCCTCCAAACTCTGTCTCAGCTTCAGTGGGGAGAGAAGGCCAAGATTTTGGCCAACAATAGCACTAACCTGATTATCAAAAATCACATAGTCTGGATTAACATCACCACTCACAAGTGGTCTCACAAGCCTACTCCTGCTTAAACAATTCAATGATAACAAAGTTCCAAAAGGAAAGCTGAGGTTCTGGGCTATGGTTTGAGACAGATGCTGGCTTGGGGAAAACAGCGAGTTCCATATCACTGACAGCCTACAGCACAGCTGTGGAACATGAAGGCCAAGGAAGAAGGGTTGACTGAGTCAGGAGCTGCAACCACCTGTTCAATGCCCTTGCGGTCCTCCCACAACAGCAAGAAGCCCTTCACTTGCAAAAAGCACAGACCTCACTCATGTCCCTGGTGGTGGGGGCGCCAGATTCACACCTGCCCCCTGGCTGCATTCCTCACCCAGGCCCCAAGAACAAAACTGCTCATTTATCCCATCTCCTCCCTTCTTTACAAAGAGCAGAGACTACATGCTACGGTGGTAAGGAAATTCTTGCTCAGTGATGCAGTGGGAGGCTCCAGGGTTATTCCATTTCATGGAATCCAGGATTGGCAGCTCTCAGAGCCTACATGGGTGCATGCGGCTCCCCAAGACCAGGCAACCACAGTGTGAACTTCCCCTGGAGAGGCTCAGTTGCTCCCATATCTTTGAGTCTTAATGAGTATGAGTGTCAAAAGTCTGTGACAACTGGGAGGCCAAAGGATTGCAGGGCCACAGACTGCTGGATGGTTGATGTCAAGAGGGACACACAAATGTTTAGAGTATTAATGTCTCTCTTGGCAAGCCACAAGGCTGTGAGGGGAGGTCCCTTTCTCAACCATGAAGACCTTGGTAACTGCAACATACTGGACCACAACCCTCAGACCCCGACCTTAAATCTGGACCGTGGCCCTGGCCTGACCCCCAGCCAACCTTACACCTAAACCCTACCCTCACCCCTATGGCCCTATAAGATATGCTGCCATTATCCAGTTATCTTTTATTTAGTATTTTCACGATATGGGGAAATCGTACCAAAAAACTAACCAGACACTCTACAGACACCTATGTTCACAGAGTCTGACTTTGTCTATTCCAACTTCCTGTGTTTAATTACAAATGAGGCCCCCCCTCAGGAGTGCTAAAATGGTACAGAATTCAGCAATAATACAGTGAAAGAAAACACATGATCCTAACTTTTTAAAACGTACTTTAAAAGATTTTTTGAAAAAAAAAAAAGCCAAGAATTTTAATTCCATACAGGAAACAAAAGCAATTCCAAGAAGGCTAACGTGTCTTAATGATCTTTATTGGAATTTTTTGAATATCAGCTCTTTAAAGTCTTTGTTTTCTATTTCTTGCATTAATCCCCTGAAAGCTCCAGACTGGCAAAAATATTAAGTACACAGCTGATTTCTATACAACACTTAATATTTATAAATTTGTTATTTGTTTTGCACATGTCTATGGCTTTACTACTTTCAAGACAAAAGTCACATATAAAAATACAGACTACTCAAAACATAAAAGTCAGCCAACGTCTATGGTTTACAATGCAGACAACACAGACTATATATAATTCACCTGTTTTTGAAAACAGAAAGTACTCATACTGAACTCTACAGAAAGGTAGATACATGGGGAAGCTCAGTGATGACTCTCCTTAATGTTTATAATATAGATCAACACCAAATTTGTTTCACATATACTCAGTATCTATCTATCTATATATATATATATATTTTTTTTTTTTTTTAACCAAATTCTGGTGTAAAAGTCACAGACCAACACGTAGATACAAAATGTTAGGAAGGGTTTAACATATATAGGGAAAAATAATGTCTTATGCTTTGTAAAGAGTTCTTACAATCCAGCATAAAGGCAAATGTGGTTGAAAAAATAGGGAAATCCATATACAATGATAGAAAAAAATTCAGTCAAGCCACCTAATAACAACAGATTTCAGATATCACTTATTTAACATTATGTCCAAAAATGTCCATGTGCTGCAGAGGTCTCTACAAGTCAATCAGAATAACGTCAACAAGATCTGCAAACAGAAGCCTTAGCAAGCAAACATGACTCATGCTTCTATCTCTGAAAGAATGAGGCTTGACTTCCAGTGAAAGGCAGGTAAGCACAGCAATGAAGAAACCTTCTTTATAATAGCTCAACTGTACCAATTTAGGGCACTGTACACATTTCCCCAGCTATGCGTGCACACAATATTCTATGATAAATGATTCAATTTTTTAAAAAGGCATAAATGAAAAAAAAAATAGAACTCAGTGAAGCTAGTGAAACCACAAAGGCATTGAACTCCAACAACATTTGAGAAGCTAAGGAATAAAATCAATCATAAAATCTGGATGATCAATCTTCCATCAGCACTCTGATTTTGGATTTACTATTAAGATTTTATACTAGTCTTTGGATGAAATTGAAAAGCCTGACAAGAACCAATGTTTTGGAAGAAGCAGTGTCACCTGTAAACATCCTGCCATCCGACTAACAGGACGTCCTCTGCTTCAAGACCCGGGACGTGATAAGACAGGAAGCTCTCAACACACAGGCCTGGAGAAGATGGACTGCACGTATCACTGTGGAGTAAAACCACTCTACTGCAACAGCTGCTGCTGCTGCTGCTGCTGCTGCTGCTGCTAAGTCGCTTCAGTCGTGTCCGACTCTGTGTGACCCCATAGACGGCAGCCCACCAGGCTGCCCCATCCCTGGGATTCTCCAGGCAAGAATACTGGAGCAGGTTGCCATTTCCTTCTCCAATGCATGAAAGAGAAAAGTGAAAGTGAAGTCGCTCAGTCTGTCCGACTGTTAGCGACCCCATGGACTGCAGCCCACCAGGCTCCTCTATCCATTGGATTTTCCAGGCAAGAGTACTGGGGTGGGGTGCCACTGCCTTCCCCGACTGCAACAGCTACTGATCACTTATGTTTGTTCTTAAAAAAAATTACAAAACTAACCAATCTTTTTCTCCAGAATTATAAAAGATAAAATCTATGAGTCAGTACTGAAATGTGATTACAGAAAAATAGCCAACAGAAGAAAAATCCACAGGCTCTCCACATCATCCCCAATCCACTTTCTGTAGCCAGTACCTTCCATGTGCTCTGAGGACAAAGCCTCAGAAACTGTCACCTCAAAGCTGAATCAATGATCATCTCTGTCACTGCGGCACAAGCAATGTAGCTTCTTTCTTAACACGACACTGATTTCCTTCTTCTGGATTTTCTTTGATGGTATTACTCAACACCAGTTCTTTTAAAGGTAACAAAGGTATCACAAAAAAATTCCTTGGAAATCTTCTGCAATTCCATAGACACCTGGCAATTTCATACTTTCATTCCTCCCCCCATCACAATTTTTCTTTTTCTAAATTACAAGTGACAACTCACATAAGATTTCATTAATTTACTTAAAATAAGGGAGGGCTTTTCAGTGTCTCTCCACTCCAAGATAACTGAAATATTTAGTGAAACTTTCACTCTGTTTACTTATTTAGTGAAACTCAGTGCCAATAATTAAAAGGTTGATAGTATAAAATTCAAACTTGGGCACAGGCGTGTCCGACTCAGAAAAGATTTTATACAGTTAAAAACTTGTGCTTTCTGTCTCACATTTTATAAGCAACACAGGTTAATTTCAACTTCAGTTCTCCTTTTTGATGCAGTGTATCTCGTGTAAGGAACAGTCTCCCAGCCGCCTCCACACACAGACCTCAGTGATTCCTGAGAGCGGGAAGTCAGAGCCTCCTCCAGGGGACTCTCGCCCTTCTGAGAAAACATTCTTAACTTGTGGACTGTATTCACGGAAGTCAGATTGAGGGACGGGCGCTCTGGAGGACAGTCAAGGACAGACAGGCTGCAGAGAGGAGCACCTCCGTCCCCAGTGCGCCTGCTCCGGTGGCACTCTAGGCAGGCTGGGTCTCCTCCCCTGAACCACAGACCTATTTTTCTCTGTAATAAAGCAGGTAGTACTTCAGGGGATCTGGCAGAGGGAGGCTCAGGACCTTCTCACGCAGGAAGTTCACCGGGGGCTCAGGCTTGGTGTCCGGCGGGGTGGTCACCTCTTCTTCCAGCCGCTCCTCCTCCAGGTCTCCAGAGCTGTTGTCATCAGAGGGGTTGGAGATCCGACTGGCAAAGACCTCTTTGTCCAAAAAGACGATCGTTTCCATTCGGCGGCGGCGAACTCTCCTTCGTTTAAATCTGGGAGTGTTCTTCAGTCCATTTCCATTTTTGTTCACTGCTTCCTGGTGAATGGCCTTCTTAATGGTGCCCCGGATGGCGATGCGGGCCAGGTCCTGGAGACTGCGAACCGCCAGGGGCGCTGCGTGCAAAGAGCAAGACTCAGCTCACCTTCGTGACATCACAAGGTCCAGACACCTGAGAAAATTCTAACCTCATTTCATTCGCTGGTATTTACAAACGCATGACAAGAATAGGAGGGCTGGAGGCAAATGTTATGTATGCTCTAATTTGCATTCATGTGGTATTTTTCAAAACATATTTTCAAATAAACTGGCCCTTAAATCAGATAAGAAAAGGAACCAGCACTGCTCGGGTAATCAATCAGTGGAAGAATCAGAACCAGGGTTACAGAGTCTGGTCCTCTGGCATCGGGCTTCATTTCTGTTTGCTGTGTTCACTGACGCATTCTCTCATCCAGCAGAAACACAGTGACCACGGGGCTCCAGCATTCTTGTATCTATTTTAATATTTCCACAGTATATCAGAAATTTAAGTATTTGTTCCTTTTTTATTAAAGTAGAGAACAAGCAGTTCCAAAACATTTTTAGGAACAAAATTCCCAAAGCACATCAAGAAAAAATAAAATCTGGTAATTAAATTACATGGCAACATAAGGGTTTTTCTGAGGGGAGAAGAATTATTAGCAATTATGTTTTAAATACACTAAACTGAAAATGAGCTTCACTTTCTACCCCTTGAACCTAACTTCTCCAAAAAATAATAACCCACACTAGAGAGAGGGCTCCTGCTGCCTGCAGTATCTCTTACCCAAACCACAGAGGCCCTCACAGACTTGGCTCTGCACTCACTGCCCCGCAGAGACCCCAGGCTCCTTTGACGTGGGAGGAGCCCTGGCACTCACCTGCTCCTAGACACCCCACCAGAGCATCCTGCTCCAATGCCACTTGGCGTTCCTCCTGCTGTGACCCCCGAGGATGCCTTCTCAGACCCCGCGACGGGCAGCTCTGGCCTCCAGCTCACCCCAACGTGCCACTGGTGGAAGCCACCTCTTCCCCTTGGCCCCAGCCTCTCCCGCTGCCTCTTCCTCTTCCACCCAGCCTGGCGTGTTCCCTAAAGAGGTTCCCCTCTGCTTATGCCCACTGATCCCTGGTTTGACATCCATCCCATAGCTCAGGTAACACAGAGCAGCCAAAGGCTCCCCAGCTTCCACTCCAGGCCTGACTGGGGTCAGAGGCTCCCACACACCCACCTTCACAACATGCCAGCCAGCTCTGACTCCCACATCCTTCCTCAGAAAGGCCCTGCGTGCTTCCTGAGTCCCTGATGCTCTGGAGCCCAGCGTCTTGGCTTTGGTCTTTATCTCCTGCCTGGAAAATCCCAAGGATCTCCTGACTGGCTCCTGCCCGCAGTCTGATCACCTGCCTATCCATCCAAAAGCTGACCCTCATCAACGTGACTCTACTAGTCTAGGCCCAGGAGATAAAGTTACAAATAACTGGAATGTTCACTTCAGGAGCCCTAAATAGCATCATAGTTGTTCACTGGGCCACATGTGCTTTAAAGCCCTGGCCTTAAAACCTGCCTCTCCAGTGCCCTCCATCCCATCATGATCCTGTCCAAGCGTGGCCAAGACACTGGTCTCAGGTCCAGCCTGAGCCCTCACCTTCCAAAACTCTGCAGAGGCTCTGGACAGCAGTGCCCTCCCCACTGCAGGTCACATCTGCCTGCTTGCTCTGAAGGCATTTTCAGGGAAGCAAGCACTCAAGAAAGTCATCTTCCCCTGACCACCAGGAGTCCAGAGGTGCCACATCTTCTACTTAAACTATGGGACAGGCTCCACCACCTACATGATGACCTCAGGTCTAAGCACCTGCCCACCCAGTGCTTCCCACCACCTGACTGCGCACATCGGGTCCGCCAGCTGACAGTCACCTGCCTCAGCTCACGCTTCTCTTCTATTTTTTCTTTCTAGAGAGCGTCTTTTCACCCTTGAATATTAAGCACAAATGACCTAAAATAACTCAAAATAAGCTAAAAACCAATTACAATTTTTAAATGATTTCAAGTGATTTTTAAAAAATCACTTGTAAAACTTTAAGGCTTCAGTGAGTGGAAAAATGCTGTTTAATATTAAAAGGTTCCTGATGAATTTTGTTTCCCTTCAAATTCCAGAAAGAGTAAAAAGATTTAAAAGGTAAGTAAGAATCTCTGCACTCACGTAACTGGACGAGCCTCGACTTCCCGTTCTCAGACTGGCAGGGCTGGATCAGCGGAGCAAAGGAGACAGCCAGAATCTTCTTGGTTTCCCAAGCGGAAGGGCCAGTGCGCGTTATCTTAGTCAGCTGTCCCAGAGGTAAAAATGAGAATATTCAAAAGATTTGACTACTGGTAGTTTATATTTGGACTTCCCTGGTGGCTCAGACAGTAAAGCGTTTGTCTACAATGTGGGAGATCCGGGTTCGAGCTCTGGGTTGGGAAGATCCCTTGGAGAAGGAAATAGCAACTCAGTCCAGTACTATTGCCTGGAAAATCCCATGGACAGAGGAGCCTGGTAGGCTATAGTCTATGGGGTCGCAAAGAGTCGGACACGACTGAGCGACTTCACTTCACTTTCAATTTACATTTAAATATAATCACTCCTGCTGCTACTGCTGCTAAGTCGCTTCAGTCATGTCCGACTCTGTGCAACCCCACAGACGGCAGCCCACCAGGCTCCCCCATCCCTGGGATTCTCCAGGCAAGAACATTGGAGTGGGTTGCCATTTCCCTCTCCAATGCATGGAGTGGGGTGCCATTTCCCTCTCCAATGCATGGAGTGGGGTGCCATCACTCCTATATACAGCTAAAAAAGCACAGACACTAAAGATGAAAACACCTGGCAACACAGCCTCTGATGTGACAGGACCAGAACGACACCTAACTTAGCGATATTCTTGCAAAGGTACTCCAGTTCCTAGTACAGAAGTTAAGGAAACAATGAGAGAAGGAAGGTGGGGAATCTGATGAGACAAGCTTTTTACAGACCCTCCAAAGAAGTCACTGTGTAGGGGAAACGTAGGGAGACCAGGGTGATCCTAAAGTGACAGTCATCAGAGACGCAACCGCCGGCCGCCTGCCACCTAGGCTGAGTCCTGGCTGCCATCCGTGGGGATGGCGGCTGCAAGAAGAGACCACCTTGCCCCCACCGAACAGCAGCTTCCATCACAACCAGAGCTGCTTCCTCCCAGGTGAGGGGCCCACCCTGGACGGGGGTGCCTGGCCTCACTCTCGGAGGTGCTCATCGATGTGCTTCCAGGACGCAGCCCCCAGGGGACACAGGGCTGTCTGGCTGACACGCTGCAGTGTAGGCCAGCCGGATGCTTCCTGTGAACCACACTACAAGGAGCACCAGGAGAACGCGACTGGACAACACGGCCACGCACATGCGCCATGACTGTGCCAGGCTCTGCAGGGCCTGAACAGCTCGCAGTAGGATTTCTGGTCAGCTTTGACAAGCCACGATGACTGCGCTCTCATCTAAAAATATCTAAGCTAGCAAATCCTCTAAAAACTAAGACTCTGTGTCCTGGATCTCAGAACTAAAAGAATAAGTACCCGTGTACCAGACAAACATCAGCCACTTACCACATTCCTATATACCAGCAAAACCTTTTTTAAAAAAATTTTTTAAAGGAGAACTTCTAGTTATAACAAAGATGAAATATTTGAATATAATCAGTAAACTATATGTAAACCTGTAAACAAAACTATAAATTCCTATTTCATGTCGGAGTATTCATCTGCATATACTGAAAAGATGCCTTCAATCCCTCATTCATCTAGATGTTAACACAATGTATTTCTACAACACAACACAGACTTCTAAACTCATCTATATAAGTAAATACGTATTTAAAACAATACTCTGAGAAAGAAAAGCAAACACAGGGACGTCTGGCCCTATCCTGCAAACTACTAAAACAGCAATAAGAACCGGCTTCTGGCGACCAGCCTCTGAAATGGCCAAGGTTAAACAGCCTCTGGTCAGGCACTCCTGCTGCTGCTGCTGCTAAGTCGCTTCAGTCATGTCCGACTCTGTGCGACCCCATAGAGGGCAGCCCACCAGGCTTCCCCGTCCCTGGGATTCTCCAGGCAATAACAGTGGAGTGGGTTGCCATTTCCTTCTCCAATGCATGAAAGTGAAAAGTGAAAGTGAAGTCGCTCAGTCGTGTCTGACTCTTAGCGACCCCATGGACTGCAGCCTACCAGGCTCCTCCGTCCATGGGATTTTCCAGGCAAAAGTACTGGAGTGGGGGCACTCCTGCAGGACGTCACAAATTCAGACAAAACCAAGGTAATGTCCATGGTCTGTGCAGGCTCTTCACAACAACACTCTTTCTAACAGTGAAAGGCTAGAAAGAATTCAAATGCCTATCTGAAACAGCCACAGCCTTATACACCCCTATCTGAAACAGTCACAGCCTTATACACCCCTATCCAAAACAGCAACAGCCTTACACACCCCTATCCAAAACAGCAACAGCCTTACACACTCCTATCCACAACAGCCACAGCCTTATACACCCCAATCGAAATAGCAACAGCCTCACACACCCCTATCCACAACAGCCACAGCCTTATACACCCCATCTGAAACAGCCACATTCTTATACACCAACAAAAATTTTAATAAACAAAACAGGGATAAAAAAGAATTTCTAGCTATAAGGAACATCACTTTTTTAAAAAATAAATGATGTATAAAACTTAAAATTATCAACTCTCATATGTATGAACGGGTGGGTAGAGTGTAAAAAAGTGTGTGCCCTCACTGAAAATTTTTTTAGCTTCTACTTTTTCAATGACCAAAAACAAAAAACAAGTCACCTACATACACAGAATAAAATTCTGAGTACTCCTTGCTTAGACTTTGGAATCATAACTATTTTACAAAGTTGTGATCCCCAAAATGGCAACCTCTCAAAACTGAAAAGAAAACAAGCGAGCAGTTCTTTGGGGCTGGCGCCAAAACTTCACACAGAGGTGTTAATTCCCAGTAACTTAAAGCACAGTAATATGAACATCTCTAGTATAATATAAGGACAATACAGTGGGGCCCCCAAGCCACTCCCTGACAAAACAAGAAAAATCCCGCACTGGTTTCAGAAATCAAGATTGCTGCTGATGACACCATACATTGCAGATAAACAGTAAGCCATGGTTGGGAATCAGGACTTTCAGTTTGAGAAAAAAGTGCTACTGATACAACACTAAAATGTGAGGAAAAGAACCCCTGGGCCTGATCCTAATTTGGAAAATTGATATGAATTTAAGGTGTCTTTTCTCTCCAAAACATCAAAGCAAAAAAAAAAAAAAAAAAAAAGGGTGAGTGTGGTGGG
>SJYX01020183.1:149025-172283 GCA_006410675.1 Oreotragus oreotragus
AAAAAAAAAAAAAAAAAAAAGTGTGTGTGTGTTGGGGCAGTGGGTGGTGGTTGACTCCCAAGCATTAGTGGTCCATCAGAAAAAGAAACACAGATCCACGATCACCTTGGAGATCCCAACAGTGGTGTCTAAACACCAATTCCCACCAAACTGAAACGAACAGGGATTATTCATTTTCAGAAAGAGTTAATTCCAAGTTTATGGTTAAAAAAAAAAAAAAGTCACAAAGTCTGAACATCTTTTTACCAGAAATTAACAAAACTATCAAAGATTCTTGAGGCTGCAGAGCCCAAGAGCCAATGTGGAGAGGCAGCCACGGCCAAAGTGAGACAGTCTGAACTCTGATAAGGGTCACAATTTTGCATGAATTCACTTTGCTAAAAAAATCAACCAAAATCTCACTGGTCACTATCTTTGGCATGCTAGAAAATGAATTATTGAGAAAAACTGATAAACAAAGGTTAATAAGAATCAGAATTTATCCTGCACCTCCTTTTACAAAGTATACCTCAGGGTAAACAAATAACTAATGAGGGTGTTTCTCTCCCCCTGTGTATTCTGGCTACTAAATGAAGAGAAATGACAGAATGAAGAGGTATCATTCTACGGCCCTTAACAAAACAATGGATCAGGGCCAGTCACACTGCTGGCATCAGAAAGAAAGAACAGGCAAGATCTTAAATAAGGAAGGACTCTGTAATCACTGGCAAGTATTCAGGTGTCCTTTCTCTTCCAAAATAAATCAAATCAGAACCTAGGCAAGTCCTCAGGTCCCGCCCCACCCTGGCCATCTCTCTAGCCTGTTTCCTCATCTGCAAGATGAAGGGATTTGTAACAAGAGTTACAAAGGAAAATGCCTGTCAACTCCCTGGAACAGACCTCAGCAAACAGCTGAGTGCACAAAACCGCCAGCTACAAGAGGACCCGACCTTCTCTTCCAGCGGCATGACCAGGATGCCCCCGACCTTGAGGAGGCTCTTCATGTACTCCTCATGTTCCTTCTGCACGCCTGCCCCGCAGTACACCCGGTCATACTGAGAACAATCTGGAGAAATCTCCAAGCAATTGCCAGTAACAAAGGACGGTTCACAGAAGTCAAACCTGAAAGCAAAAGATGTTTTCCACAACTAAATATATCATGTTATAACAAGTCTACATAGTAAATCTACGTTAAACATAGGTTATGTTTGCACTGTACAATCCCACAGCGACGTAATAAAATTAAGAGTCAGAAGCTGGGATATCAGACTTCTGAAAGAACTACATGAGTAATAAACAGAACTCTAGAAATTCCAAAGAAAATATTATGAAAGTCAGTATCATAAACACAATCCAAGCTTAAATCACCCAAGCTCCACGCATATCACTATCTTTGTTGTTATGATTATCTTATTATCATTCATCTTCATTATCTTTTACTATCCTATCTTGCTTTATATCTTATTCAAGATCTACTAACACAGTAAAAAGAGCAAAATATGTATTTAATTTTCCAAAAAATTTTAATCCCTAAAATAAGAACTTAAATGCCTTGTTTTAAAATGGCAAGAGCCAGTTGCATGGTACATTTAAAGACAATTCCAACAATTCCATTGCAGAAACAAGTACATGAAAAAATGCTGTTGGAAACATGAAAATTAAGAAAAAATGAACATTCTATTTCCTTCTCTTACACTGGTGATAAATTACCTTTAATCAGGTATCATAATTAAAAAAAAAAAAAACTTAAGGTCCTTAAGAACACAAAATATGTTTTTAAATATCTAGAACATATACACACATATCACTGACTCACTGCCACAGTTTAACCACAACTGCCAGAACTCATTGAACAGTAATAAACTGATTTCTTTCCACTTAATCCAAAGTTTAAGTTATAACTGACACCCAGACCCACGGGCAGTTCTGGTCTTACTTGTCAAAGCTGTCGCTTGTCCTGATGAAGAAGTCCAGCTTCTGCTTTGCATACTCTGTCACATCTGAATGGAGTTCTACCCCGTGGTTCACTCCAAAAGGGCCTAAAAGGTTTCAGAATAAGAAAACATATGGAAACAGGACAAGAACCCCTACTCTTTATTTCTATTTCCTTGACTGCAACACATTTGACTGGACATGTATAATTACAGAAATTCACATTTATTGGGCCGAAACTGCCCAATCCATTCTTTAAATATGCAGACTAGCCTCTGCGCACCACATCAATACTCCTTACATGGCACTACCAACTCACAGCTTCCAAAAGCCTTGACTGTCTGTCCTTAGACTTTTAAAGAATCATCTTTTCGGTAAAACAGCCAAGGTCTGAAACCAAGAGTTACAAGTGCCACTAAACCAGTGAATCCTATAGGAAATCAACCCTGAATATTCACTAGAACGACTGATGCTGAAGCTGAAACTCCAATACTGTGGCCACCTGATGCAAAGAGCCAACTCACTGGAAAAGACCCTGATGCTGGGAAAGACTGAAGGCAGGAGTAGAAGGGGACAACAGAGGATGAGATGATTGGATGGCATCACCAACTCAACGGTCACGAGTTTGAGCAAACTCTGGGAGATAGTGAAGGGACATGGAAGCCTGGCGTGCTGCAGTCCACGGAGTCACACAGATTCGGACACAACTTAGCGACTGAACAACACAATGAATTGAAGAAACGTGTCTGCAAAAGAAAGTGGACACGGGTCTTTTCTCCAACAAAGGTCTCCCCAGACACTCAGATGTGGTACTTAATCCTCACAAAATAGTTTTAATCATCATCAAAATAAAACTGTAATTCCAAAGTCACAATGAAATAAAATAAATTTATCAGGGACTTCCCTGGTGGTCCAGGGGCTAAGACTCCATACTCCCAATGCAAGGGGCCAGGTTCCATCCCTATTCAGGAAACTAGATCCCATATGCCACAACTAACACCTAGCACAGCCAAATAAATGAAAGAAGAAAAGAAAGAAATTTATCAATAACTGAACTAAAGTTATGAGAAAGTTAGGAGCCCACTTAATAATAAGAGTGCTTCCTCCACATACAAAGGCCTCTGGGTTAAATCTCAGGGAGAACTACTGACACAAAACAACTTCACTGAATCTCTGGGTTTTAAGAGTCCATTTGTATGAAGGGCAAAACAGGCCACCCTCATCTGTGTGATGGAGGTGAGCATACGTCCCCCTCGGGGGGTGGGGCCCTACTCTTGGACGGCAGGCCATGGGAGCCTCTGGGGCACGGATTCTACTCTGTTCTATTCTGTTCTGGGTGGTGCTTACATGGAGGAGGATGTAAAAAGTCACCAAGCTTCATACGTCACTCATACATGCTTCATGCAACTTTGTCAAGTTACTATGGATAAGTTATACCTTGATTTTTTCAAAATCTGCATGAGAAAATGAACACGGCATGTAGGGCTTTATTTAGAAGACATACATATAAGTCACAGTGTAACACTCAACCCTACATCCAACAGAAATGCTGGTAAACGCAGCCATCTGTGCGCTGCACACACGTCTCTGCTTTCACTGCTCACCTGGTCCCTTCCCAGTGCAGCAGCTCCCCCAGGGGCGGGCTTCCCTGCCTCTACCGGACGACTCGCCCGCTCTCCTTTCTCAACGCCTCCCACACAGAGTGGCTGCTAAAACCGCCTCTCATCAAAACACAGCCTACTCGAGAAGTCACACTTCCACTGTTTATGACACCACATCCACATTACTTCCTGTCCAATCCCACTGCTCTCAGGGTCACTTGCCAGAGATCAAGAAAACATGCATTTACTTCCCCCTCGTCATATTCTCATTAGCCCCTCAGAGACGCTTACTGAGGACAAGAAGCTTCACACCAAAGTACCGACACACATCCCCTGACCCACTCCAGTAAAAAGATGATTGAAAGAGGAAGAAGTACGGGACGGGTCAGAATGGTGGTGCCAAGGACACAACACTGAAGCTGGTCCCACAAGGCCCCCCAGACAGAGCAGCTCCCACGCCACACAACGTCAGGTTAAGCTCACAAGCGCTCTATCTGCCCCCGCCGCCTGCCGTCCTGCCAACTGGAACCTCGAGAAAGGAGCACCCTCAGCAAGGCAAGGAGTCGCAACGTAAGCACAGCAGAGTGGCAGCAGGACAGAGAGAGTAAGGACCCCAAGTCACCCTAAGCCACACGAAAGACTGCAGGCACTGGGAGACCAGCAAGTCTTCACCTCGGCAGTGAGCAGCATGAAGCTGAATAAACCACAGAGGGAGGCCTACGACACACAGAGCGAAAACGGTCCAGTGCCTGTATCCTTCTCCCTGCAGAGCCGAGATTCTACCCTTGAAATCAAACTCAAGTTACTGCCTTCAAATATATCAAAGCAGCACGCAGTGTCCATTACGACCAAAAACACTGCTTTCCTCCCTTCAGAACTCTCCTCCCTGACATCCAGCAAAACTCCCAGAAAAGAGAAAGTGGGGGCTCAGAAAAGACAAGTAACAACATCCATCATAAGCTGTTTCTTTATGACTTCTAGAGAATGTCAAATGCACCAGGTCAGCTGAAGATGACTTTAAGTCATCCTTTCCTAAGCATTTCATTTTTTAATAGCATTTCCAGTCTCATCAGTTTGATAACCCTCCCCCTCCCCCAAATACCACCTTATCCTTAGCTCCTCCAATTTTCAGCTCCAACAGCAGGAATTACAATTCACTAATTCCAGAATGATGAAAAACCTGAGCTCTTTTTGCAAAGCAGTCTCAATCCAAGACAAGTTCAAAAAGCATTTAGCCTAAAAAAAAACAAGAAAACAAAAAACTACACATTTGATAATCTGAGGATATAGCCCAAATTTATATTTTATAGCCCAGAGTCAGATGATCAGAATCTCAAAACTTTACCAAATTCTGAATTATATGAACTTATAAAGCAACCAAAAATTTCATTCTATACCCACAAAAGCAACTGTGACTACTAAGATTTTCTAAAGTGCCTGTAATAACCACAGAGAAACAATGTTGTAATGTACTGCTAATGATTAAACTTGACTTTTAAGCTGTTATTACTTGAAATCACCAATATTCAGACTCTTACACTGACTTGATAACAATGTTAAGATACCTAAACCAAAAACTTAACATATTTAGCAAACCTTGTCAGTTCCAACATCCACACTACCAAGACCCCAGCAGCCTTGGGCCAGCCAGCCTTGCTCCACCCAGGGGCACCAGCCCACTTCTTCCGCAGCGCCCTTTCCTAAAGCACAGAGCGGCTCCTGGCCCTCCTCTCACAGAACTGTTCACCTGACTCTGAGTGAAAACAGACACCTGTCCCCTACTACCGCATTTAACATGAGGTAGGAATCTTTAAAATCTTCAGTAATCTGATAACAATGTTTCAGTATTAAAATGCTCAGTTTCCATGTATAATCTCACAACTTATTTGTTTGAGAAAACAGGCTAAATGTCTTCAAACAGCATAACTTGTGAAATCTTTCCTATCCCTGGAATACATCTGAAAATAACTTACAAGTATTAACACCTTTAGTATTAAAACAACAAAAAACAAAAACTGCTTGGAAGAACTTTAACTGCCAAGGACTTTAAAGTTAATTATTCCAGTTTAGAGACAATGACAGGCACGCTGAGGGATTATATTAATAGAGAAATCACCATAACGTCCAGATTTATACAATCTCTAGGTCCTCTAATGTCCAAGAGGAGGCTGTGCTGGTCAGATGCTGGAGGTACAGGTGGGGGCAACAGGAAAGCTCCAGAGGGACTCTTCTGTTCATTACGGCAATTTCTCCATTAATACCATCACCCTCCAACCCAAGAACTGTGTGGACACCATGATGGCTGGGCAGGCTAAGGACAGTCACACCTTGGCCCCCACTAAGGACAGGCTGCCGGCAGGCTCTCCGGCCTGCACGTGAGACAGAGCCAGACTCACCGAGGATGAGCCCCACCATGGAGCTGAGGTAGCCAGTGCCGCTGCCCAGGTTCAAGAACGAGAGACCAGGCTGCAGGTCCAGGGCCTCCATCACCTCCGAGTAGATGCACGGGGCAGAGAGGTGGATGTTGCCGTGCTTCCACGCTAAATCTTTATATGCGTTCTCTTTAAATTCTTCGAGGTAATAGTCTGCACGGTCAATAGCTCGGAAAGCCTGCTCCACCAGCTCAGAGCGGATGTACTGCGCCTCCTTCAGATTGTCTATCAGCTCATCGTTGTCCTCACCAGCACTCACCGCGCCGCCCATCTTTGAGATCACGCTCAGGCAGAGCTGCAGTTTAAGAATTTTCAAAAGAGCTATTCACATTAAAGGTTAGAGCAGAACAATAAAAGTCCTAAACACACACTAATTTTAGATTCTGAATTCTAAAAATAATACAGATGGAATATACTTACTCAACACCCAGCCCCTTACACTACCTCCCTCCACTTCCAAGGATGCCAGACCCAGAACAAAAAAGAAAGTTAAATTTCAAATTTAATTATATTCATCCAAAAATAAGTTGTAACGTATAATATCAACTGAATACAAATGAACATGTGATACCTAACACACAGCTGACAACTTAAAAACATCATTAAAGAATTCAAGACTTTACTAAAAGTCATCATTCTAGAAAGTCAAGCAATTAGGATTAAAAATATCTTGCTTACACATCTCTTAACAAGGATATTTCCACATATGAAAAAATAATTTAATGTAAACATGAAAAGAAGGCAGATATAGTTACTAAAATATCATTCTAAGAGGGATCTTTTTTGAATATTTCAAGTGCTATAGATCTTTTGTAAATAAATCTTTAAAAGCAAAAAAAAAAAAATTAAATTCAGGTCAATAAATACTAAAAAGGTATTCATTGTTACTTTGAAATTCAAATTCGACTGTTGTCTTATATTTTGCCTGCTGCTGCTGCTAAGTCATTTCAGTCATGTCTGATTCTGTGCGACCCCATAGACGGCAGCCCACCAGGCTCCCCGGTCCCTGGGATTCTCCAGGCAAGAACGCTGGGGTAGGTTTGCCATTTCCTTCTCCAATGCATGGTCCCACATGTCCATAAATATCAAGTCAAGCAAACCATTCAATCTTTGATTTGGATGTTCTGATGTANTGTGCGACCCCATAGACGGCAGCCCACCAGGCTCCCCGGTCCCTGGGATTCTCCAGGCAAGAACGCTGGGGTAGGTTTGCCATTTCCTTCTCCAATGCATGGTCCCACATGTCCATAAATATCAAGTCAAGCAAACCATTCAATCTTTGATTTGGATGTTCTGATGTAAAATTTCAGGCCAAAACAACATCCACAAAACTCTCTTTCCTCTGGAACATACTGTGACAAACACCTCATTTTAACAACTACAGAACTGTCTCAAGGCTGCAGCTCAGGGGCAGGAGACTCCTAGAATTCCCTCAACTCCTGAGCAGTAGCTACCATACCACCATTTCACCTCTTCAACAATAAAAAGGACATTTTTGCTCTCTTCCAAATTGCCTTCAAGAAGAAAAAGTAACATGTCCTCCTCTCTGAGTCAACTACTAAAGTACAATGAATCCTCATCTGATTTCGAGGGAAAATGATCCTGCATCTGTAGAGGTTTTACTCTTTCGTAACAACTCCCAATTTTATACTCACCAAAGGCAACTTTCACTTCATATAAAATGGTAAAAGTTTTACAAAACACTTGATATTAACTGCTGGGGGAAAAAAAAAGAAAAAAACTGACATCACAAAGGCTGATATGTTGTCTGAATCAGGATGATGTCCATAACGTTACATTTTTATTATTACAAAGTTTATGCTTGCTTCTCCTTCACAATCCTGAGGACTTCTAACAGCAGAATGAGAATCACAAATACTGCCTCTAGAAAAATTCCATACACACACCACACACACACAAAACTAGCAACTGCGGTGGGACAGCATGCCCCAGGAATGAAAGTTACTGACCACATGCATGAATCTTCAGCTTCTCACAAGGACACAAAGTGTGTGAAAGGTGGGGGCTTAACACAAGCACTCTTCCATTTTATGACTGGAGCAATTCATCTTCATCGTCAAGATTTTACAGCAGAATATGAGACTTCTCAAATCACTAGGATGGCCCAGTTATTTGATTTTCATCCTGTTTTTAAGTTGTTTCAGAGCCCTTGGTGGTTACAAACCACCACCAACTAACTCAGCCAGAGAGGATAAAGTGTTAATGAGGTCAAATTCAATCCTGGATGAACTACTTAGTTCTGAGGCTAATGCCTATACCCCTAGGCTAGGACAATCATCTTAAGATTTCGGTCACTAGTTAAAAGTGGAGTCCTGTTCGGTTGCTTCAGGGAAAGGTCTAGCTCTCACACATCCTCCAGGGTGGAGGTGAAAGCCACCTCTTCACCTAGAAGCCCCCAGAGTGTAATGTTCTATCCTCAGAAAGCAAACACCAAGTATATGATGGGTATGTTTCACTGTCTACCAAGTATTTATCCCTTATTTTCAATTTTGCCTCACTTTAAGAGTTTAATCCACATGCAAAGGCTAGCTTTTTAGTAAAAATAACTACAATCTTTTTATAGGCACCACGTGCCAGTCACGACCTCATTTTGGCGTGAGGCAACTTGGGACTGAAAAGTTATTTTGCTCACGATTACACACCAGTCTGTAAGGAGAGCTGGCATTCACACACAGGCCTGTGTTTTTTACCCTACACCAAATACTGCTTTGAAAAATTCTCAAGGGAGCAAAATTCTTTCACTTTGAACACACTGATATCCCTATCCAAAACAACAGGCTAAATAACTATGTGGTAACCTTATCTGCTGCCACTAGTGGGCTGCACGTGACCATTCGTAGGATCTGGTATTTATTATTAACTTTGCCTGGCAACCTAACACTTCCTCACACTGAAAACAATCATTGCTTATTACTAACCATCAATGTGATCAGCTCTAATATCACCAAAAACACCAACAACAACCTCAGAGATGGCTTTGACAAACCAAATCTAGATTTACAATCCACTCTAATCCAAGTTTTCAAAGTAATGGCGTTATCATTTTCTGGATGCTTGACTGGTTACACCTTGCAACTCTTAATGCAACACTCCATGTAACTGGGCACTGCCCAGCAGGACAACCTTACTCTCAGGCTGCTCCTTCCAAAACCAACAGCAAGGGCACAGGGAGGAGGTGGCTGAGCAGGAGTAGGAAGGTCTCAGACTGGTAGCCGAAGAGGCTGTCACATGGGCCAGTTAACACAGAATGAAGCTCTGATAAGGGGGCCAAGATTCACGTCTACACTCATCAGGCTACTTACTAAGGGCAATATGGACAAAGTAACTCAGGTGGAAGATAAGCTGGGGAGACGAAAGTAAAATCACACCTCCTGCCGGAGGAATAAGGGAAGAAATGGAGACGTTTCTCATTGTGAAAACCAGAACTCCTACAAGGAATGCAAGGGATTTGTTTTCAAATACTTGAAAGTCTGCCATATACACACTATTCATGGGCCTGAAAAAACCAGAGCAATGGGACACATTGGATGGAGAGAATTTCTACTTAACACACAAGAAAGCTTTCTAAAATCGAGGCTGGAAATACCGACACACTGTCAGAACAAGGAGTCTCTCCCAGCCAAGTGCAAGTACAGAGAAGCCAGGCTCTGGTCTCAGGAGTCTCGACCGTCCTCCCACCCGAGAGAGGCAAGTCCGGATTTGAGTTATAGGAACCTGCCGGTCTACCCAGCACTAACAATGATGCAGTTGCTTCCTTCAGCCCCTCCCTGGCCAAAAAGACGCAGAAAACGTTAGCAGGCACATAAACCAAGTGGGGAGACAGGCCCTGGCAAACACAAAACACAGGAACCACAGCCAGGAAAGCTCCCTCCCCCACTGAAGACCTCTTCCAGGTCTTGCCTGAAGCCAAGTCCCCAAGGCTGGAAGGGTCAACTCTCCCTTAACAAACTCTTCTACCTTCTGAAAAGGCACAACCTGTTTCAAACCTCGGTAACTCTTTACGTGCCGCGCCAACGGCAAATGTTTCCTACTTAGTAATTTAGGGACGAGCTGCGCGTCTGAAGAGTTAAGTCAACCCAAGGGGTGTGAGCACTGCGCACGGAAACAGACCTCGAGACCTCCGGGAACCCGCGCCGGCTGACCCACGAAAGGGCGGGAGGGGGAGAGGAGCCGCCTGCGATGAGGAGGGGCGTTCACGCTGGGGTGGGGGCGAGAGAGCAGCGGAAAAGGACCGGAAGAGGCGGAGAGGAGGAAGCGCCCCCGGGGGAGGGCCCTGGAGCCCGCGCCCAGCTGGAGGGAAGGTATGGAGCGGAGGGAGGAAGGGAGAAGGGGCCGAGGGGACGCACCGCCTAACTCACACCGGCGGCTCTACCTCCCGCCTCGGCCGGCCCGTGGGATCGGCAGCCGCACCGCACCTGCAGCTCCTCCGCCGCCCCTCGCCCGGGAGCCCCTCGCCCCGCCGCCTCCAGGTTCGCAGCGCCGACCTCTGCCGCTGTAAACATCCGCCGCCCCACTGCGCCTGCGCGCGTAACGGCCCTAATGCGCGTGCGCCGCGGCCCAGCGCCTAAAAGGGCAGCCGCGCGCAGCTGGAGCCGCATCCGGAGGTCTCTGCGCGCCCAGTGAGCTGCTCGAATGCGGAGGTCAAAGGGCAGCCGCAGGTGAACGCTGTCGCTTCCAGGCCCCAGCACGGGCCAAGACCCAGCTGTGAGCACGACCGGCAGGGCTCACTCCTGTGGAAATGACCTTCCAGGAGGGGGCCGACAGGTGAGGAAGAAATGAAAACAGAGGCGTCGGACAGTAACTGGCACGGTGGTGGCTACTGTGGCTTGAGTGAACCGGAAGGGACATTGGAGCGAAGATCTGCAAGACAAGAAGCATCTAGCTGTGCCAAGAGAAGTCCAATGGCTGCAGGCCAGGGAGAGCTGAGGTGGCCAGGAGCCCCTGGCGTTCCCACCCCTGCGAGGGGTCCACTCCCATACCTGCTCACCCATCCTCACTGCTGCACTGGCGCCTTCACCCGCGCCGCATCTTGATCAGCCCTTCCTGGGAGAGTTGTCCCGCATCAGTCAGGATCTTTCTGCGTCTCAGAAGTGGCCTGCCCCAGCGTCCTGGCCCACTAGCAGATCCTCCAGGTTACCTCCCAGCCACCCATGCAGCCCTGGGGCCTTCTGCCCCCTGATGCCACCCATTGTTGTGGGCTACCTGCCTGGCCCTCCCAGGAGACTCTGTGAGATCTGCCTCAGTCTTACTTTTGCTCAGCACAAACCTCACATAGGTTTTCCAACTAGTTTTTAGCAACAGAACCCTTTATTTAGACACAGCCCTGTATTTTACCTGTTTTTCTACAGCTACAGGCGTTCCTACCTGGGCCCCTCCTGCCCCCACTTTCCTCCCCAGACCTGAGCTCCACTCAGAGCATAGTTTTCAGCACTTTCCATGGTTCCAGGGAAGGCCTGCTTCCCTTGGTGGCAGCGACCCTGAGGTTGCTCCCAACATTGTGACAGTCTTACTAGCTCTCTGAGCCTTTCCTCCCCAAGTGCCTGTGATTGTCTGCAACAGAGGCCTTGAAGCCATCCTTGACCTCTCCCTGCTGTGAGCAGATAACCCCTCCATACACCCCAGCCTGCTTTGGCCTTGCTTCCCTCGTGTCTCCTACCGAGGCCTCTTCACTGGCTTCCCACCTCACATCTCACAGCCTTCCCTGGGCTCTGTCCAGTGGTCTTCCTAATATATATGACAGGTAACGTACCGTCAGCATTAGCCTTTGTAGAGCATCATGCTGAGCGCTTACAGAGCTTATTTCCTTGCAGTGGATACTAGCATGCCCTCCAGGAAGGAGAGGAGCAGCCTGGATGGCGGGAGTTGGCCTAACTCACAGCAAGGCCCCGTGGTTGTCCTCCTGGACATGGACACCTGGCAGAGGAGCTGCACTGTGATAAAGGCCACGTCACAACTGTGTCCAGGCACAGGCCAAGGCCAGGTCCCTGTGCCACCAGCGTGCCCTCTCCCACCCCACAGCGTGAGCCCCCCTCCTCTGTCAGCACAACTGAGCTTCCCTCTGTGGGGCCACTCACCGGTATCGCTGGTTTAGACGCCCCTGCTGCCTGACAGCATCCAGCCCACTCAGTTTCCCCGTCTTTAAAAGAAATGTCAGTGCCCTGCCAAGGCTACCAGACACATCAGTAGTTGGGTAAGCTGGGATTATTCTTGGTCCCAGGGGTTGGGGTGCACACCATAGGGAGTGAGCCCATGAAATCCCAGACACTCCACTCTCAGACCCTAGTAAAACAGAGCCCCAGGCTCTCCCTCTCCCACTCTGACCTTGCTGTGTGACCCTGATGTTTGTTATGTACCCTCTAGGACCTGTGAGTGATAAATCTTGTTCCTCAGAATTCACTTGTCGTTTTTGCTGAAGTGCATCCAGTGATCATATACGAACCACAAGAGGCAGTCCAGCCACAATTGCCCCAGCAGCAGGAGTAGAGGGGATATCTCTGGGGCTCAGAAAGTTTGAAGGCATTCCTAGCTGAGATCATTACCATCAGTAGGCTGGGGTTGACACATCAAAGAGTGAAATAAATCCAAAGTGAGCAGAAGAAAAGAAATAATACAAATCAGAGCAGAAATAAACTGAAAGCAAATCAACTGAGGAAATGAATGAAATCACAGGTGGTTCTCTGAAAAGATTGATAAAATTGATAAACCTCTAGCCAGGCTAATCAAGAAAAAAACATACAAATTATTAATCATCAGAAACAAAATAAGGATCATCACTATGATTCCTATTAACATGAAGAGGATAATAAAAGAATATCCCGAACAACTCCAGCTTACAAATGTGATAATTAAAAAATGAATCAGTTCCTTTTAAGATACAAGTTAACGAACTCTTACAAGGATATATAGATCATCTGAGTAGTCCTACATCTATTAAGTCAATAATTAATAACCTTTCAAAACAGAAAGTACCAGGCACAGATGGGTATACTGGTGAATTCTACCAAATACTTAAGGAAGGAATGATACCAGTTATATGATCTCTTCTGGGGAATAGAAGCTAAGTAACACTTCCTAACTCTTTCTAGGAGAGCAGAATTGCCTTAATACTAAAACTAGACAAAGACATTACAAGAAACAGAAAGCACAAACCAATCTCTCAAGAACATAGACATAAAAATCAAATTATACAAATTTAATCCAATATATATAGAATGAATTACATACCATAACCAAGTAAAGTTTATGCCAGGGATGCAAAGCTAATTTAACATTTCAATGTAATCCATTACATCAATAGGCTAAAGAAAGAAAAAGTCTTAGGGTCGTATCAATAGACACAGAAAAACATTTGACCAATCCAATACCCATTCACTATAAAGACTAAGCAAACTAGAATTAGAGGGAAACTTTCTCAACTTGATAACATCTACAAGAAACCACAGCCAACATCATACTTATTGGTGAAAAGATACTTTCCCATAAAATGGGTAGTAAGGCAAGAATGTTCTCACCACTTGTACTGTGAGCTCTAGATAATCCAATAAGACAGGAAAAGGAGAAAAAAAAGTATACAGATTTAGAAGGAAGAAATAATTGTCTTTGTTTATAGAAGACAAGATTGTTTACATAGAATGTACACCAAAATCTATTAGATATAAACAAAAACCTTCTAAAGTCATAAATGATTGTAGCAAGATTCCAGAATACAATTTTAATAGACAAAAATCTGTCTTTGGACTGTCCCTAGTGGTCCAATGGTTAAGAATCCAACTGCCAATGCAGGGGACATGGGTTCAGTGCCTGGTCTGGGAAGATCCCACATGCCTCGGAACTACTAAGCCCCATGCGCTGCCAGCACTGAGGCCCACGAGCCGCCGAGAGCCTGTGCTCTGCAACAAGAGAACCCACCACAACAAGGAGCCTTCGCACCGAAGCTAGAGTATCTCCTGCTTGCCACAACTAGAGAAAGCCCGCAAGCAGCAGTCACGACCCAGGACAGCCAAAAATAAAATGAATAAGTCTTTAAAAAAAAACTCTCTTTCCTATTTACCAGCAATGGACAATTGGAATTTGAAACAATAAACATGATAATATTTACATTAGCACACACACACAAAAAAAAAAACCCTTAGGTATAAATCTTACCCAAAAAATTACAAGATGGATAAGAGAAAAACTATAATACTCTGATTAAATAAATCAAAGAAAACCTAAATAACTGATTCCGTATTTACAGGTAGGAAGACTCAATGTTGTTAAAATGTCAATTCTTCCCACTTTGATCTGTAGATTCAAGGCAATCCAATCAAAATTCCAGCACACTATTTTGTGGATATCAACAAACTGATTTAAAGTTTATGTGGTAAGGGGAAAAAAAAAAAGAATATTCAACACAATATTGAAGGAGTAGAATAAAATTAGAGGCCTGACACTGCTCGACTTTAAGACTTACTTTGAAGTTACAGTAATTAGTAATGATGACAGTGGATGACAGTTGTGGTATTGATTAAAGAACAGACAAATGGGTCAATAAAACAGAATAGAGGGCTCAGAAAAAGACCTATACAATTACAGTCAACTGTTCTTTGACAAAGGAGCAAATCAATTCAATGGAGAAAGGGGAGTCTTTTCAACAAATGGTCCTAGAACAGCTGAGACAGTGGATCTGCACACAAACCTCACAGTCATCTCCTTAAAGTTCTGGAAGAAAATCGGAGAGACCTTCGGCTTGGCAATGATATTTTGTATGTAGTATTAATGACGTGATTCATGACAGAAAAAACGGATAAAGTGGATTTCATTAAAATTCAAAACTTCTGCTCTGTGCAAGACACTATTAAGAGAATGAAAGGATAAGTCACAGACAGGAACTATTTGCCAAACACGTAACTGATAAAGGACTTATATCCAAAATACATAAGAACTCTTAAAACTCAATAGCAGCAAAAAATAACCCAATTAAAAGATGGGCCAAAGACCTGAACAGACACCTCAGCAAAAAAAGATATACAGATGGCAAATAAGCATACAAAAAGATGTTCAACATCCTATGTCATCAGGAAATGCAAATTAAAATAATGAGATATACTCCACACCTGTTACAATGGCTAAAACCCAAAACACTGACAATACCAAACGCTAATTAGAATGGAGTACTGGGAACTCTCATTCATCTCTGGTAGGAATACAAAATAGTACAGCCACTTTGAAATACACTTTGGCAGTTTCTTACAAAGCAAACCAGTCTTATTAGATACGGCGGTTTCCTTGGTATTTACCCAAAGGAGCTGAAAACCTGTGTACACACAGAAATCTGCATAGGAATGTTTATAGCAATTTATTCATAATTGCCAGTTTTTGTACACAACTGTGGTACGTCACAATAGTGGAATATTATTCAGCACTAAAATGAAATGAGTTTCCAGGCCGTGGAGAGACAGGGAGAAACCTTATATGCTTATTTCTAAATGAAAGAAACCAGTCTTAAAAGGGTACAGATTGTGTGGTTCCATACATACTGTATAATATGACATTTTAGAAAGAGCAAAACTGTAGAAGCAGTAAAAAGATTAGTGGTCTCCAGGGATGGGGTGAGGGGAAAGTGAAAGTGGAAGTCGCTCAGTTGTATCTGACTCTTTGCAACCCCACAGACTATATACAGTCCATGAAATTCTCCAGGCCAGAATACTGGAGTGGGTAGCCTTTCCCTTCTCCAGGGGATCTCCCCAACCCAGGGATCAAACCCAGGTCTCCCGTATCATAGGCAGATTCTTTACCAGCTGAGCCACAAGGGAAGCCCTTGTGGGGTAGGGGGAGGGGGATAAATAAACGGAGCACGCAGGCTTTTTAGGGCAGTGAAGCTATTCNTACTGGAGTGGGTAGCCTTTCCCTTCTCCAGGGGATCTCCCCAACCCAGGGATCAAACCCAGGTCTCCCGTATCATAGGCAGATTCTTTACCAGCTGAGCCACAAGGGAAGCCCTTGTGGGGTAGGGGGAGGGGGATAAATAAACGGAGCACGCAGGCTTTTTAGGGCAGTGAAGCTATTCTGTGTGATACTGTAGTGGTGGCTATAGGGCATGTGCATTGTCAGAACTCTTAGAATGTACAATACCATGAGTGACTTTAATGTAAATTGTGGACTTTAATAGTGTATCAATATTGGTATATCAATTGTAACAATGTACCACATAAATGCAAGATGTTAATAATAGGGGAAATTGTTTGCAGGGAAGAGAGTGTATATGAGAAGTCTCTGTACTGCTCCCTCAATATTTCTGTAAACCTAAAACTACTCTCAAAAATGAAGTATATTAGTTTGTTGTGTTTTTTTTTTTAAGAAATACAAAAGCTAGAAGCAGCAGACCCATACAGGAAATGATAAAGCTAGTTTTTCATACCGAAAGCAATAAGAGATGGAAACACAGATCTACACAAAAGAATGAAGAGCTCTAGAAATGATAATTATGGGGGTAAATATGTAAGATTATTTTCTTAGTGCACCTCAATCCTCAATAAGAATGTCACCTCTTACTTTACTTACTGCGGTGTTGTCTGTTTTTACTATGGGGTAGAGGAGCCTGGTGGGCTGCAGTCCATAGGGTCGCAAAGAGTCAGACTCGCCTGAGCAACTTCCCTTTCACTTTTCACTTTCATGCACTGGAGAAGGAAATGGCAACCCACTCCAGTGTTCTTGCCTGGAGAATCCCAGGGACAGGGGAGCCTGGTGGGCTGCCGTCTATGGGGTCACACAGAGTCGGACACGACTGACGCGACTCAGCAGCAGCAGCAGCAGCAGAATTGCTTTTGGAGAAGGCAGTGGCAACCCACTCTAGTACTCTTGCCTGGAAAATCCCATGGGCTCGAAGAGTCGGACACAACTGAGCGACTTCACTTTCACTTTTCACTTTCATGCATTGGAGAAGGAAATGGCAACCCACTCCATTGTTATTGCCTGGAGAATCCCAGGGACAGGGGAGCCTGGTGGGCTGCCATCTATGGGATTGCACAGAGTCAGACACGACTGAAGTGACTTAGCAGCAGTTGCAGCAGCAGAATTGCTTTTGCAATTACAGTTACTAAAACACGCCTCCCACCCTTCACCCCCCAGCCACCAGCCTCACTCAGGTAAAGGAAGGGCTGTCACCTACTCTAGGCATCTTGGGCCTCTAAGTGAGTTTACNGGGAGCCTGGTGGGCTGCCATCTATGGGATTGCACAGAGTCAGACACGACTGAAGTGACTTAGCAGCAGTTGCAGCAGCAGAATTGCTTTTGCAATTACAGTTACTAAAACACGCCTCCCACCCTTCACCCCCCAGCCACCAGCCTCACTCAGGTAAAGGAAGGGCTCTCACCTACTCTAGGCATCTTGGGCCTCTAAGTGAGTTTACTGCCCGCAGACGCATCAAACTTCACGCAGGGGGTGGGTAGGTGGTCAGGGTGGGGACCACAGCCCAGGTGAACACTGTTACCCCTGGACCATCTCTCCTGACTCTGGTGGTCAGAGAAGTGAGCCAGGAGGGGTCCACACCCTGGTTTCAGGGCCACAGCAATGACAAGATACAAAACTGACCACAAGGCATCGCCACTGTGTGCTGAAAGCATCCAAAATAGGTTGTGTGAAGAGAAAAGAAATGTTTATCTTCCTCATTTTAAGCCATTTGTAGTGAAATTAACCATGGTTTTAGACATGAGTCAAAGCTTCTCTGTGATTTGTACTATAAGGTGACTTCATTTTAATTTTGATCTGAAAATACTGGTGAACTTACATGTGTTCACGTATGTAAAATAACTGGAAAGAGATTCTGAAAAATAATGTCTCATCTTAAACCACCTTAAAAAAAGGTTAGAAATGCCTGGGCACAGGGAAGGAATCTGCAATTATTACTTTTATGTGTCCACTTGACTAAGTTACGGTGCTCAGATATTTTGTCAAATACAAGTTAGGTATTGTTGTGAGGGTATTTTTAAAATGTAGTTAACATTTAAATCAGTTAATTTTGAATAAAGCAAATTATCTGTCAAAATGTAGGAAGGCCTCATCCATGTATCTGGGGCCCTAAGAGCAAAGATGGAGATCCCTCCCCACCCCTCCACTCCTGTCTCTTATACACATCTGCCTCNTACTAGGGAAGGGCGGCAGCAGCAGACAGCTTCAATCTGTGGTCACCAGGTGGGTGGCATAGCACTGCCCTGGGTGGCACCCGCAAGCCCTGAGCTTAGCTGGCCATGGTGATCAGACAGCAGGGGTCTGACCTTGGAGCCAGGAATGGTGGCTGGTGCTGATGGGGTTGCAAGAAGGGGAGGTGGGCTAGAGGTGTTCACAGAGTGTCAGATGTGGTGTGTGGCCTGGGGTCTGGGCTCCCATCACTCCCTTCCCCACCCCTTCAGCAGCATGTGCTATGAACCGATTTATAAAGAAGGAAGCTGAGGCATAGAGGCCGGAAGTATTCTGCTCAAAGTCCACAGGTGTGAGGTGGGCCTGGACTCACACCCTGAGAGCTGACACCTATGTAATGTAAAAAAGTTGGTTTGGGTTTTTCATAAGATATTACGAGAAATCATGACATAACCATATCAGAAAGCAGGAGCCCCCATGAGGGGGTCTCACCCAGCACTCCTAACTCACCTCCATATGCTGCTCCTTGCACCTGTCCAGATATGCTTCCTGGGCCCTCCTTCAACCCACTGAGCATGAAGACTGTGCTTGGCTCCACATGACCGCACCAGTCCTGACCCTCAGCCTCTGCCAGAGCAGCTCAGAGGCTCCAGGTGACACTCCATTTAAAGGGTTCAAGTGACTGAACAATGTTTGAAGGTCGCCAGTTCTGACCCACGGCTCCAACACACGGCAGGGTGTTGGGGGGCGGGCAATAGAATCCCCTGCCCCAACACCATTGGTTACCCAGGGTTGCATAAGCCTTGTGGAAAGTGCCCCCAGGGCACCTCCAGCAAGAGTGAGGAGTGTGGATGGCCTCTGGGGCAAAGTTCCATGAGCAGGGGGTGAGCTTTGAGACCTGGAGCAGACCAGCACCATTATTACCCTCTCACAGATGCCTCTGAGCTGGCTTCCCAGGGACCTGTGATAGAAGGGCTGGGGCATCCAGATGTTTCAGAATGGCCTGGTCCACACTGCAGTGAACTCATGTCTCAGCTTGTACAGTGAACTCATGTCTCAGCCCCCTGAACTGACAAGGAAACTGCCATACAGAGGGGTTGACTTGCCCAGGGTCTGGACTGCCCCTAGTGTTATAATCACAGGACACCTGGGGACTGTGAATGGGGATGTGTCCCCGCTGCACTGAAGAATTTGGAGAGGGCCATGGACCAGGTAAAGAAACCCTCTGCACATGCACATGTCATTTCTCAATTTCAAGTTGTTCTGGACTCTAAAAGGCCCCAGTAGTCAGCACTTCATAAAGGAAACGTGTTTGCAGGTCTAGTCATGATCCCAGACCTGAGTTTGGTGGGAATCACGCAGGACAGACCTTCCCCTCACCCCAGGGTCAGCACAGGGGATGAGGTCAGGAGCCTGCCGTACCCTCCCGGAACAACGTGAATGTGGAGGGGCCTCCGGGGAGGGTACAGTGTGGAGGCGGTTCTGGGATAATCAGGAAAGTTCTGGAAAATGTGGTCCCAGGGCAAGAACCATGTCTTACTCCTCTCTGCTTATGACCAAAAATGTGTGCATTGGAGGAGACCGCCTCATGGACAACCCTGGCTACTCTGTGGGAAACCTATGGTCACTCCAGTGACAGTGAATCCTCACCCAAGAACAGAAGAGGGGCCTCTGGGCCTTCCTGTTCATGAGGCCACTCCGATAGCAGATGTGAGCTGCCTGGTGGCCGCCACAATCCCCAGCTTACAGCGAAGGTAGACCCTCTCCAGGAGGACCCAGAGAGCAGATCAGAACATGTGGCTGGTCTGCCCTCCTCCCTCCAGAGGACATGGACTGTGTGAACCTAGAAATAAAGCTGCAGACCCCCTATGTCCAGGCGGGGCCGCCTGAGGCTACATCATCATCTTTGTCCAAGACACAGAGGTCAGCTTCCACCTGGCTCCACCCACACTGCCCTGGGGCATTCAGGTGCCTCAGGCCACATTACAGACATTCTCCTCATCCTGGGAAAAAAGACTTAATCTGTTATGAGCTCAAGATGAAGGGAGACAAACACTGTCTCTTTGTGGCCACTCTCACTCAGTCGTGTCCAACTCTTTGCGACCCCATGGACTGTACCCACCAGGCTCCTCTGTCCATGGGGATTCTCCAGGCAAGAATACTGGAGCGGGTTGCCATGCCCTCCTCCAGGGGCATCTTCCCAACCCAGGGATCAAAGCCAGGTTTCCCACATTGCAGATGGATTCTTTACCATCTGAGCCACCAGGGAAATCCCCTTCACATTTTAAACTGATGCTATTTACAAATCAGAAGCACTGATTGCTTTCCTCTCAGGCCCTCAGCATCTGGAAGGAGGGACCTGAAGGTGGGGGCTGAGGCTGGAGTTCACCCTGGAGCCCCCTATCAGGAGGGTCTCTTGTTTGATGCTCCAAGCAGGTCTACAGACTTCTTAACCCTGGGGCTTCTGCCAGGCGTAGCTCCCACCTGTGAACTGCCCCTAGCCAGGGTGTCCAGGGGCACAGCTGGATCTTCCTAATTCACAGCCTGGGCCCTGGGCCCTCCTCCTGCCCAATGCAGCCATCCCCCTGCCCACTGTGGCCTGACAACGGGCACCCTGATCAGCCCTCCTGCAACAGGTGGGACATTCAAGTGGCGACCCAGAAAGAGCTAGGCTGGGAAAGGCAGCCTCGGGGAACAGCGCAGGCATTCTCTGCACATGGCACACTGCTGTAGGGAGGGTAAGAAAGAGAGGGCAGAGGCCAGGGGGTGACCCAGGGCCACTTCTGCAGGGTGCAAGGGGACAGGTTGGAGGAAGGCCCAGAGACCGAGGGATGCAGAGCCATAAAAGGTGTCGGGAGGGGAGAGGCCAGACTTCAGCAGCCCACACACCCTTGACATGCGGGGACAGGGAAAGGGGAGAGGCTAGTGGGGGCAGAAGGCTGGGGGACAGAGGAGACCGCAGGGCCTCTCCCAAAGGCCAGCTACCAGCACTGGTAGGATGCCTAGTCACAGGTCACCTGGCCCACTGTGTGGTTTAACCTGACAGGCACCTGGCTGATGTGAGGACTGGAGTTCTGTCAGAGAAGCCATGTACCTTTTCGAAGGAGGAGCAAAGAGAAAGGAAGCGTCTATAACACTGGCTGATCTGTATGACAAGTTTGGACCTATATTGCCCCATGTTAGGAACCCTCCACACCCACAGCTGTAACAGCCTCTACAGAGCCATGAGCCTTAGCGGCACAGTGGTGAAAGGAAGAAAGTCTCTCCTGCAATCAGGCAGCCGCCACACACAGCCAGGTGCTCTCCACCTGTGGGTCCAGGTAAGGAGGGCAGGTAGACTCACCTATCTACCTTAGCACCCTTTCAAAACCTGGCTAAACTGACAACTTTTAAGGTATAAACTGGCAGGAATGGGAAGATGGAAGAGGGGACAACAATGTGATTTAGAAGTCAAAACACACAAACGTGTAGCGAATGACTTCTAGACCCAAAGGCTGGATTACAGCCAGAGTGTGGGAAGTTCAGGACCAAGGCCGTCCACTCCTTAGGAAGCCAGGAACTGGCAGATTCATGTGATGCTGGAGAAGGAAGAGGGATCCTGTAACAAAGATGACTGGCACTGGGGAATGCTCCCCTCCCTCCAGATAAAGCCTTGAGTTGTACTCTCTGGAAACTGTAAAAGAAGGGGCTACAGGCTGGGAGAGGAGGCCTGGCTATGGATGAGGTCCCCATAGCACAGATAAGTCCTGAGCAGCATATGCCAATGACACCAAGACCCTCCTCCAACCCTGGAGGTAGACCCTTCAAGCAAGAGGTGGAAGCAGCTTTGGGGGGTGAATAGCTAACGTCATCATCAGACTGCAGAACTATACAACCTTCTAGCATCACGGTGATGCTGCCTCTGCTTGAAGCCAGGGGGCTACTATGGTCCCTCTGCCCACAGCATCAGGCACAGACACCAGTGAGTGAAAGCAGAGCCCCATTCAAGCTCAGTCTGCTGACCTCACAGTGGACAAACCCTCAGAAGCCCAGGACATCATGGCAGATAGAAGCTGAGAGCTTCCAAAGGAAAGATACTGAGGACCCAGAACCCCGAGACCAGGCTCCCTAGTACATCCCAGAACTCTGGCAACCGAAACAGAGTTGGGAAAATCTACAGGTCTTACAGGACCAAGCAGCCTCCTCTGTGCCATAGTTCTTCAATATCAGGGTCCTACGCACCAACATCCACGCTCAAGGTGCTCCGTGCTCCCTCTCCAGCAAGCCCTTCCTCCAACCCACCAGCCACATCCCACACACAGCTTCTCTGAGAGGCCTTCTGGGATCCCACAGCAGGGGGTGCCACCCATGTTCCAGGGGCACACCCTTGGTGCATCCCAACCAGCCGTGGGCTAGAGCAGCCCTGAAGGGCAAAGTTGAATCCATCGTGGCTGGAGCCCAGGCCCAGGGCCAGTCCCAGGCTGGTTTGGAACTGATCTCTCCCCGGCTGCCCTCTCACCATGGCCCACCCGTCCCCAACTATCCACAGAAGTCTTTACTGAGATGCAGCTAGTGGAGAGAGCCCTGCTCTCCCCACCCCGCACAGCCCCTTGGTCCCCCTACATACGCACACTCACCTGGTCTGGAGGCTGACCTCTGGGGCCTCTTCCCAGTCACGCTGTCTTCCTGGGTCTTCAGACCAATCAGGCTTTGCGGAGCCCACCGGCAGAGCACCCCACGATGAAGCTGGCTGGGGGCCAGCATGGCAAGCACGCTTGCTCCTGCACACTGCCGCCTCCGCAGGCATCGGTGCTTCTCACGTGCTGGAGGCCTCGGAAGCACGCGCTGAGGCCACGCCCCGTGGCGCTGGGGAGAGGTTCTGGCTAAAGTGGTGCGGGGTTGGGGGCAGGGAGGTGGGTCCCCTGAAGTGCAACATTTCAGAGTCAGGAGGCTAAGCAGCCCGCTAAACACTTGGCAGGGAGCAGGCGGAGCCCTGGGAGAGGGTGGGAGCAAGACGATGCAGGATGGACGTGGCCATCCGCCCATTCCTCCACAGTCCTGGCCTCTGCTCATCACCTGCCATCAGGCAGCCAACTTTCATGGCCCCAGAATGCTGTCACCCCAGCACCCATGGATGGGTGCTGACATGGATGGGCACGACCTGGACCACCAATCCTCTGTGCCTTCCAGGAGCCC